>CM026281.1:3746536-4001459 GCA_014851415.1 Cnaphalocrocis medinalis
ATGTGTGTGTTCACAGCAAGCTCGAACGCACCCGATGTAAGCACCTGGACCGTCCCGCCACGGTTGCCTTTGTACAATTCAATTGCGAATGTCCAATCCAATTCCAGGGACTACCGTGCCGTATATGGTACTGCTTAGAAGTTAAAAGTAAGTTTTTTTATAATTTAGTCCATCTTCACAGATTAATTAAATTGAAAACAGTTGAAATAACACTTATTCAGTGACTGTGGAAAAATTCGACTGCATGAAAAAACTCAAAAACGAAAAATCCTCATACCAGACCCCATACAAAAACAATAATTGGGCCCAAATATAGTATCCAACAAAAGACTAAAGTACCGACATAGGTATCGAATCAACATGTTGGGCAATGGGCTGGCCATATCTTTCGAAGAACTGACAACCGTTAGGGTAGAAAAGTTCTGGAGTGGATCGCAACTTGGAAAGCGTAGTAGACTACGCTTTCCAAGTCTTTAAGTCTTTTTCTAGAAGTTTCTAAGTCAAGACAACAAGTTCCTAAGTCTTTTTCTAGAGAACAGCCTTCGCGCTAGATGGGCTGACGATCTGCGAAAAGACATTGGTATAGACTGGATGCGTCTAGCCGAAGACAGGTTGAAATGGCGAACATTGGAGGAGGCCTATGCCCAGCATTAGAGACAGGGTGATGGTTATGATGATATTTAGGACACAATTGTTATATCACGTATGTTCGTTCAATGTAAAAAGTACATATTAAGTCCCATCATGGTCTAGATTAGCATGAATACAAAATCAATCAAGTGTAATCAGCTAGGCAAAATTTCGTACTTGTTTTGTCATGCAAATACCGAATGATTTACGCTTGAAAGGCGCGGCTTTGGCTGCTAGCCAAGTCTTGAATCTGCCCAAGTGTTAGTACTTCCTAGAAACACCACGCGTCATTGAGCGGTTCTGAGAAGTTGTAATGGTTATCCTTTGATTTTGTTCAACGCGTTGACTCAACTTGATTGGATGCGGCGACACACTTGTGCTTCGAGTGAATTTGATAATGGTTTTCGTTACAGAGTTTGTAGTAGGAGAACGGTTTTGGCAATATTCTTAAAAACTTAATAATAACTATCAATAAGTTTTTAAGGGGGTAAGGCTGTGGGGAGGAGTCATTGATTCATTTTGCCTGCTTCATTTCGCCATCGCCCTACGCCACAGCAGTTCCATCCATATCATTAAATGGCTGGTAGTCCATAATTGTGCGTTTCTTAAGATATATTTATTTGAAAAAAAAAATTTTGAGAGTGAACTACTACTTACTATCTTCAAGAAAAAAAAGTAAATTCTTTTATAAAAGCTCAGCAATGCATTTATGACTCCACTGGCGTTAAGGTTTCCAATCGCTTACCATTAGTAAATCCATCTGCTCGGTTGCGTCGGCCACCTATCCTTACAAAGTACAATGGCGACTTTTTGATTTTGATTTGTCAATTGAACTTAATGACAGTGCGACAAAGGTGTTGAGGTGGAAAGAAAATTTCTTTCTTTATTGTTCAAGGACAATTTTTGTTTTTTTTTTTATAGTAATGCTGTACACTCCCATCACTGCCGATGCCATTCTATTGCATTGTTATGCCTCATTAACTTTGAAAGGTTCTGTTAGTCTCCAGATCGGTGATTCAACCATTTGACCTTTCTGCTCTGAGTAGAAGATACCTACGAGCACTGAACTCAACTGCATAATTGCAAATTCTCAACAGTTTAATGCCTCCAATTTAGAGCGGGTGTTGTGGTGCATCCAACTTAGTCGTCGTTCCGCTGCCGAAGTATTTCCAATCAACCTCTTAGGTTCCATTGTAACGTACTAAGTCGTGAGTTAAGTACCATTCACTGTTAATTTTGAAGATATATTCTAAGCCAAGCAAAAGACACCTTAATGGATCACAATTTTAATAAAATAAGTTTGAATACCGCATGCATGTACGAGTAAGTACAGAAGTCCCCTTGAAAGAAGTAAGCTAAATTATTGATATAGAGTTGGTTTTCCGCTGGTTCGGATATTCCTAAGCTTAGCATCATTATCTAAATGTGTTTTCTCTAATTCTATAGAGTGCTTATCCAGGAATGGCAATATTCAAAAATATTTTGCATACACCACTACTATCAAAAATAGAACCCTAATCCTATCGGTGGATCTTGCAAATATCTGTTTTTTTTTTTTGACAAATTGAATCTTAAATGAATGATAAGGAAGTAATCAATAGATTAGATAGATTCTCATGTAAGATTAATTTCATACAAAAATAAAACAGTCATGTACACTTTAAACATCGTTCATTATTCGTCTTATTAATATTGCATTTCTGATACATAGTCGAGAAATTCAGAAAACGATGTCTTTTTTCCAGAAGCTAGTAAAAGTATGAACGTCAAACCATTAACATTATCTTTATCAGTCTTATCAACAGGATACATTTTCATGGACAACTTGGGGTCCCGTAAAATCGGCCATCAAACTTAAGCAGCCATAGATTTTACTGCTGCTGTCAGACCATAAACACGAATATAAGGCGGAAAATCAGTCGTAACTTAAACTCTACTGAAGATATTGCAAGTTTCCGTTCTGAACTTAGGTACGCACATAGATTGTGGCTGTAGAAATCTTAGTAGAAATAGATGAATTCCAGCCGGTAAATTTTTAAATGATTTTATTATAGATTTTCCGGGTGGAATTTAACTACCTATTTGAGCCTCGGGCAAAGAATTATATCCTGTGGTACCTAACTTATTCTACGTAACACAGTGCGATTTTTTGTAGTCCTTGGTATCACTCCGGTCCGTTGTTTAAATGTTTGAATGTATTTTGGTACACCAAAGTTAGCCAAGTTGAAAAGTCAAGCACTAAAGTAACAATAGAGTTAGCTTAAACTAAATCGTGCTAATCTGCAAATAAATTGGGATGGCAGTCCTTGGCGCTGTCGGGATCTTAAACTGGACTAAGTCTAGTATCGAGTAACTAAAATTTTAGTTTTAAATCTCAGGACGCTTTCTCTGACATGCTGACTAGATGGCAGTGTTCTTGTATGGTGGCTAAACAAAGACAAAAACATTTATTGGAAAATGGCCATGTCCACCCATATGACAGGAAAAGCGCCCTCATTTCTTAATACAAATATTTGATATCTCTTTATGCAAGAAATCTAGTCAAACACAAATAAACTGCTATTTACTCAGTTCCATCCTACCTGACCCATTCCACTCACTTCAATAAAATATTCACGTCCATTAAACAAAGCAGAACAACTGTCGATACGATAAAGTTGCGAAGGCAAACAACTCAAGACTAGAAAGTTCATAGAATCTTTTCTCACGAAAGAAACTTTGCAGCTCATAAAGTGGATTGCATAAAACATGTTAGAAGTTTCCTACAAGTTGTTTCACCCCTTTGAAATGTGAGATTATTGGCACTTCTGGATTTCCTTTTGCTATTTCAATACGCACTTTCCAGAAATAGAAATAGAAAAATTCTTCATTCTAGTTAGGTCTATACAGAACACGTCTTATGAATGCCAAAACATATAAGTACTGTCGATTTCTACTGAGATGACACTCGATCTCGCTGGTGAGAGAGTATCTACTCTGTACTAAGTTATTCATTTCAAATAGTTCAATCAATCCCATTAATTTAGTATTTAGAGATGTTTGCGAAAGCGTTGTGATTAAGCCTAATCCCATCATAGTAGCGATGACTTGATTTCTATGATGGAGGCCTTTGCCCTGCAGTGGGACAGTATATAGGCTGATACTTTTACTTTAAGTGTTACCCTAATACGCTTATAGATTTGAAAAGCCAGAAGTGCGTTCTCTAATTCAAACCTACGATCTCCCGTTGAGAAGGGACACATTCGTATGTACTAAGCTGCCATCGCTCCTCCTTTCTAGAATTTTATCACTGCTCTGCTTAATATTATACCTACTTAAAATATCTCGATCCCAAAGGTAAGGTCGTCTGTCAACCGCACATACTCAGCCAGGCAAAAGAAAATTAAGTTACTTTGTCAGCTATCGCAGAGAAAAAATAAAATCTTTCTTAAAATATTTGAATTCGTTAAAGCGTGCTTAGGCCGCACTATTTGTCATTAAATATTTGAATTGAATGAAAAATAGTAGGCAAATAAACTCATATTTGCACCATTGAATTCGAAAATAAAGTGCTTACAATACTGTTTTACATTTTCACGCGAGCAATTCGATAGTATAATGCTGATTTCTTCTCAATAAACATAATATCTACTTGTGTCTACTCAGCTAAATTTATGTTGGTAAATTCAATTACTTACAAACATTCGTGCGATGTTACTTGTATATTTTCAGTGTCTGGGTGTAATATAATAAGGATTTAGTGCAGTATCAGGTTGATTGATATAGATATACTTTATTGCACAAAATCACAATTTAAGAACTAGACATTGCAGAAATTTAGTGTACAATATCGGCGGCCTAATCGCTGAAGTACTTACTTTATAAAAATCTGTAGTAGTTTATGTGACACTTTTTAAGCCTTTAGCTGTTTCTTCACTCATAGAGATCCGATAGATTCAGTGAAATTCCTATAACTTGTCTACTTTCCCTGCTTAAAGCATCCACTTAAATAAAATACTCAAAAGAAAGGTAACCAATATTGTGAAACAGCAATTTCTTAGAAAAAATCCTT
The DNA here is from genome assembly GCA_014851415.1 of Cnaphalocrocis medinalis. Lineage (NCBI taxonomy): Eukaryota > Metazoa > Arthropoda > Insecta > Lepidoptera > Crambidae > Cnaphalocrocis > Cnaphalocrocis medinalis. The sequence goes on from CM026281.1 coordinate 3,751,218, forward strand.
ATCTAAATTAACTGACAAACGAAGATATACATCTATTAACTGAGATCCCAGTGTTGGTGGGTGTGTGGGTGGTTCTGTACTCAACTCCCACACGTCACACATAAGGTATTATCGTACTTTATGGTGCAGAAACATTTTTAAAGCATTTTAATCCTTCTAAAGCCTTAAGTCTAGACGTTCCCACACAACCCGTGCGGTAAAAATGTTATTTTTAGCGCAATCAACTATATTTCATGGTCGTAGTTTTCGCTTTTGATGGTTTGTCTTATGCTAACAATTGCACTTTTATTATCTTTGTGGAAGAAGTTTCGCAGAGTGAGTGAGTGTGAGTGAGGGTTGAGGCACAAAATAGGGATTACACACAGAAGTTAGACTTTGACCTGATTTTGAATTTAGAAGAGTTCGTTGACATATGCTAGGGTTGTTGCCCGGCATGAGTATAAGCGCGCGGCCTCTACCATAGACCTCGACAGTTCGACAATCTTATGTCTTATGCTAGGATTAATGTGGTCGAAAGCCTTTTCGAATACGGGGGAATACGCCTGTATTCCCCCGTTACTGCACATGCGTGAGTGCATGACACGTTTTTAGCTCTTAGTGGGCAGCCTACTTTCTGTGTGTAATTACTTTGTGGTTGAGGTGAGGCACTTGTGTGTGTGGGTGAGGTTAAAGATTTGAATTGCACTTGTGACACGCTTACCATCACATGATCCGTCTGCTCATTTGCAACCTATCACGTGAAAACACTCACGCTATAATCAACCGTATTGTTGTGAAATGTTGTTGGCCCGCCCTCACTTAGCTTCGTTTCGAAACTTAGTCTCACTATTATTTTGAATCTTAGCCTATAGATGGCACTGGGCGTCGATTATATCGCGTAAGTGATTTATCTTTTTCGGTTTTTTATTAGAAACCTTGATTAAAGTTGTCTATAGAGGCTACATTTATAAGTATAATGGATAGAAGCATTCATTCCCCTGTACTGTAGAATACATTTTGCAACTACAAAATATTCAGATCATTCGCCGAATCCGTTACCTAGTAAAGTCAATGCAAATTCATCAAGGGAGGGATCAAAAGGTGCCTTTTATATCCTCGCATAAAATTCCCAGGAGATCAGAGATCTTTCGAAAAGCAATAAGCCGTAGACCTTACTGGTTTTAGCAAATTTAGTTCGGTATGATGTTAGATTGGAAAAGAATTGGTTCTTTTTTCGCGTTGTAACTATACTCTGATTCATAATCATGTAAAGTAAACTGACAGATGTCATCCCCATACATTATCACTCATTTTGACACATGGTAAAGAAACTTGTCATTTTCATCTGTCAGTTTACTTTACATGATTATGAATCAGAGTATAAAAAATATTTTTTCGCTTTGGCATGAAAGGGCGGGGTCGACAAGAGTGATACCGGGGCCTCACAGAAGACCGGTGTGAAGCAGCGTTGTGTTTCGTCGAGTGAGTGAGGGTACCGGAGGCCCTATTGGGCGTTACGGGTGCTTAAGGTTGGCAACGCATTTGTGACTCTGCTGGTCACACCCGCAGTTAGAAATAGGAAAAACTGCGTGTAGGTATACATCACTTGCAAATTTCATTTTATACATGCTTAGACAGGCTTAAGCTCCACCAGAAAGTGATATTAATGTGTTCAGCTCAGATGTGTGTCTAGTGTGTAAACGCCGGATGAGCACGCCATTTTTTGTTCTCACCCGTCATCCATTTTGGAGATCCACCGTCGTTACCGCATCATCCGTTTATTTATTCCATTACCTTCGTTTTGGTTTTATGCTGGTAATCATTTAGCATTTTTGTTACTGTTGCGGGTTGGTGTCACAGTTTAGGGCAATAACAGTAAAGCTTATAAGTCTTATTTTTCTGACCACTACAATCGGGACATATTTAAGGTATTAGTGATTAATATCTTGACAACAAGGTAAAATAATATTCTGCTGACACCCAAACTACAAATAAAAATGTCTGCCTCTCTCTCTTCCATTTTGCTATGCCTATCAAGGCGCATAAAGTAAACTGTGTTCCTTGTGTAACATCTGTATCATGTGAAATGCAAATAAATAAATAAAAATATTTTTTGATGGAAAAGTGTTTAAAGGTTTTAGAGACGGCATTAGTCGATTGGAGTAAAGTAGATTTCTTTATTTTATTTCAATTAAACTTTTGAGTAGGTAACTAGGTATTCATACTAGTGTCCATTTGAATGATACGCGCGTTGAATTGAGCAAAGTAGTAGGTACTTAGCTCAATTCAATTCATGTCTCCTTTGTAATTTTTTTTTTATTTAATAACTTTGTTATGTACTACTTATAATAATTTAATATATATAAATACTTGTAACTATTAGACAAATGCATAGGCCTAAATACAATTATAATAATACTAATTTTAAGATTACGTTTAACTTTCTCTCATATTAATTTACTTCACTGTTGTTTATTTTATAAAGACAATCTAAGGTAGAATTTACGATCATATTTCACTGTATCCAGTCCCTACATTTATATGTATATAAAACGTAAAGTACCTACCTTTCTATCAGCTCTGTATGCCAATGTTAGAGTCCTTTTAGCAGTTTATCAAACTTTATCAATAAAATGTTATCTATCAATCAGTGTGAATGTTCCAAGCCGATGTAGTTAATGTTAGTAGTCGATTTAGGGATCCGGACCTGAAAAGGCTAAATTAGAACCCTTTTAAGACCATTTTATTGACCGTCTGTCGTCGGTCGAGACCCTTTTTCTCGGGAACGGTAAAGGTACAAGCTGTAATTAATCATCATCCATATAGGTTTGAAATCCATGAAACGAAACCATGATTCAGTTTGTTTAGTCCCCTTATTAAAGGGTGCGGTTGCTTTAATCACGGTATAATCGTATCCCGTGCTCCAAAGCGACAATTTTGGGCGCAACCGGGAAATGCGCGCTATTATGAGGACAATTAACCATACCTACTAATTAACCTGGTCTCAAACTAGGGCAACTCCTGTACTATGAGTAGGTACCAGATGACGATAATTAACTGGGGGCGTCAACATAGAACACCCAGACCCAAGAAAACTTTTCCTAATTGATTTGGCCGGGAATCGAACCCGGGACCCGGTTTCGCACTACTAGCGAACGCCTAAGCCACTACGCCGTCGAGGCCGTCAAACACTAAAATGCACACTTTATCACATTCTGTCTAAATGGTTCTAACATGAATTAGGTCAGTAGATTGATAAGCCTTTTAGTTTAATGGATGATATGAGAAACACAATAGACAAACTATTGAGTAACACTATGGTTATTTACTTACATAAAAACAGACGGAACCATCGAATCCATTCAAACTACCTACTCATGTTTTTTTTTCTTTCTACAAATCCACTTTTCTTTGTCTGATAGGGAAACTGACCGCGGTTTTCGAAATAGACTACCATTTTTGTAGGAAAACCGAGGTCGGTTTTAGATAAATACCTACCAGTATAGCAAAAAGTAATTTCTTACCATGTATAAGTTTTTTTTGTTATGTGATAGGTAGCAGACGAGCAGGTGGATCACCTGATGGTAAGCAATTGCCGCCGCTCATGGACACCTGCAACACCAGTGGAGTTACAAGTGCGCTGCCAACCTTTTATCCCCTTCCCCCCTGGGTGGGCCTCCGGTACCCTCACTCACTCGGCGAAACACAGCACAGGGGCTGCTTCACGCCGGTTTTGTGTGAGGCAATGGTATCACTCCGGTCGAGCCGGCACATTCATGCCGAAGCGTGACTCTCCCACAACTGTGGGAGAGTCACGCTTCGGCATGAATGTGCCGGCTCGAGTGGTACCTAACTAGGTACCACTAACCCAACAGTGTGGTGGCTTCTGGAAAAGGTCGCTCTATGTTGACTTCTTTCCAACTCGAGGATTCAGAGGGATGCCTATTGAAAACAAAATGAACATACAGTCCAACAACCATTTTAACTGTGGGAGAGCCATGCTTCGGTATGAATGGGCCTAATCGACCGGAGTGAGGCCTCACTGAGAACCAGCGTGAAGCAGCTGCGCTGTGTTTCGTCGAGTGAGTGAGGAAGCCCAATTGGGGAGGAAGGGGGTTAAAGGCTAGCAGCGCACTTGTGACTACTGGTGTCATAGGTCTCCGTCTCTATGGGCGGCGGCAATTGCGTACCATCAGGTGATCCGTCTGCTTATCTGCCACCTATCACATAAAAAATGTAGACTCGAAATTTGACTTGCTCTCAATAGGATAAAAGCTAGGATTATTATAATTGAGTTTTGGTACATTACAACTAATCAATAGTAACTTACTTCGTTGCTAAATTACTGGATACTCTAAAACGAAGGGCGTCCCACCCGCAATAATTAAGATTAATACGTCCCTTTTCCGCTCATTATTTGTATTTCTTCACCCAAAAGCCTGGCCATAAATCCTACGGCCTATCAGCAGCAGCGCTGACTCCACAATGGTCACAATGCTTGTTCAATTTGGTTCGGGTTGATAAATAATACTTGTGTAATTAAGTGTAATAAAGACCTTTGGAAATTAGAAGACTGGGAAACTGGTGAAAATTAGTGAAATTTTAATCGAAGCCTATACCTACAATGGACAAATGGATAGTCTAGTTTGTTATTGTTCTCTCACATTGTTAAGTTATGACTGTAATCTGTCAGTGTACCGTTGAATAAATAAATAAATAAACGAATGAAATTTGCGATGCTAATTTAAAAATTTGAATTAGAAATGATTCCCTTATCTAAATCAATAAATTCTTATACATTGACGTGATTTCGCCCTAAGTAGCTTAAGCACTTGTGTTATATCAGACAAAAGAGGTCCTAATACTTTAGGTAGGTACCTTAACTACCTACTTTTGATGCTGGTCATACCTACTTGTTGTATTGTACCTAGTGTTGTATGAACTTATGAGGTATACTTTTTATTATAAGATAGGTGGCCAGCGAGGAGACGGATCACCTGCTGTTATTACTTACTTTTTGTACTTACGTTTTAAATATCCAATGGTACGTTCTCGTACTACCTATTAATATTCACAATAAAACTTTAAGGGATAATTACACTCTAAAACTTTTCAATGGCCCTTTGAATAGGTTACAGTAGTAGTAGAACATTATGGTTTCAAAATGGGACAAATGTTTTATATCGCTGTTGCAACAACTGCGGTAAATTAGGGGATCCCAAAATTTTATTGTGGTATTGAAACGAACCTTAAACCGTAGGAAAGTCATGCTGCGGCATCAATGGGCCGACTCGATCGGGGAGATATCACAGAATACCAATGTGAAGAAACTAGTTTACTGATTGAGTAAGGGTACTAGAGGCCCAAAACCAGGGAAGGAGAGTTTACCGGTTAACTTGAAATAAAAACAAAAATTCATGACTGATACACACATTTAATAAATTTTCTGAATATATTTTAACATTTTATGTACATTTTCCATGACAGTACAAAAATAATTGTACATTATTTACTTATATACAATAAATACATTTCTGTTAAATCTGTACTTAACTCTAGCATCAATTAAATATTAATTATGATAGTAGGTAACCATTTTTAGTTTATACAGGTTCTATTAAAAACTTATGTTACTTTCTATTCTACTTTTAACATTCAAAATAATATAAAAATTCTGAAAAAAAAATTGCTTTAAGTACCAATCTAATATAAATTATTGAAAAAGAAATCTGTCAAATAATAAACAAGGTGTATTTTTTTTTAATTTACTGAACTAAATAATATATCGTTCAGGTTCTTTATATTATTATGCGTTGAGCGTTCCGTTATAAGCGTTCAGGATGAGAATCGATTGAAGGAATTCGACAGTTTTGTATACTTTGATGTGAACGTAATTGCACCTTGATTTTCGTAAAAAAAAGATATTTATTTACCAAATTAATGTTCTATAATAGGTACATACTATACAAATAACTTAATTCGTCTTAAATTTAGATAAAAAGAAAAAATGTATTAAATACATACTCAGAGTATTTACAAAATACTAAATTCATAAATATTTTATAAATTATCTACTTAAGTCGAATATTTTTGTTTAGGCAGATCCTTAACTATATCTAGAATAAAAAAAAAAACAGATTTGGCATAATAACTTTATGTTACAGTCAGCCACACATCAGGATACCGCAACCTGTCAAACTTTCTCAATTGATATTCAATCAAACGAATTACGATTGACAGTAAGATAAGAGTCGATTGAAGAATTTTGACAGTTTTGTATACTTTGATGTGTGGCTGTACGTACATTACAATACATTATTAAACGAATAGAAATTTAATGTTACCATTATCTCCTATTTTTTATCTTTTTGTAAATATATTTTTTAACGTTTTACTAATGAGTTCTTTTGGTTCAATTATTTCAAAAATAGTGACTAGTCGATAAAATAATAAAACAAGCCTTAAATATTCCTCGAAAACATTAATTATTTAAAAATATTAACCATACTTAAGATCATCGAATATAAAAAATCTCTTACCTTACTCGTATGTAAACGTTTTATATGTTTTACTATTTATAGGTACCCTTCGATTGGGTTTATCGAAATTTAATACTATAATTCTCGTATGTAGGTATAGGTAGGTTACTAAGTACGAACTGTATTTTTGTAACATTATTGGTATTCTTTAAGATAGTCATTTGTTATTTGAGGGTTGCGAGGGGCAACCAGAGTCGGAATTCAGGGGCAGCAGTAGTGCAAAGGCATCTTGAAAGTGACAGCCAATGGTTATGCAAGCCCGGGTCGGGTCAAAATTTTTGCCATAGTTTTTCTGTAAATAATTTCTCAGAGTCAGCCCTATTCAGCGATATTGTACGCTCGTGCATCGGAAAACACGTTTAGGCGCTTGGTCCTGGTGGTAGGTATATAACGAAGATGTCCCGTAACAAATGAGAATATACCCGTCGCTTCCAAACAAAGGTGACTTACAGCGCTTAAGAAAGGGAGGGGAACTCCTATTCAGTCGTATCGTCTGGTTCGTTTTAGGCTTTCTCCTTAGGTCGCTTGGTAAGACGCCACAAGTTTATGAAGAAACACATGAAAGATCCATTGGTGTTTGTATTGAATTCGTACAGCCCAAAACTCCACTAAGCATGCTGCGCTATCGGTGGCCTGTAGGAGGTCATCATGCGTGCAGCTATCGGGGGCATAAAGGGCATGCCAGAAGATGGGCCATTGTCTTGGAAGAGGCACCGCACTCGCAGACCGTACTTGCTGGACGCACACACCCATACACAAGTTATTCCTACCATCTGGTTATCGGGGGTAGTACTAAAACCTGATTTCACGGGCGGGCGGTGGATGACTAACACCCCAGTTTAGTTCATCAAGGCAGATTGCGAGAAGTGCACCCCGAGCGCGGCGTGGCGGCAGCAGGCGGCGCGGGCGTAGGGCGCGCTCTAGAGCATGACGTTATGAATGGGCACCAGGTGACTAGGATCTTCAGAGCGGAGTCAGATTTCTAGGATCTTAATACGCAACCATCGATTATTGACCCGAATAGTCAACATCATCCCCACTTTAGTTCATCAAACCAGGTTGCGAGAAGTGCACCTCGAGGGCGGCGTGACGGCGCCGGCGCAGGGCGTACGTATGAGAATGACGACACGAGCACACGCCAGATGTATCTTTATACGTAGGAATCATCCACGCATACCATACGCAACCACGGCTTAATGTCAAGAGTAGCTAGCTTTACACTAACACAATAAACCCCACTTCAGTTTATCAAGGCAGGTTGCGAGAAGTGCACCTCCAGCACGGCGTGGCGGCAGCAAGTGGCGCGGGCGCAGGGCGCACGCATGAGCATGACGTCACGAGCGGGCGTACGAGGCGAACGTGACGCCAGGTGTCTAGGATCTTAATACGTAGGAATACGCAACCACGGATTAATGTCAAGAGTAGCGAGCTTCACACTAACACAATAAACCCCACTTCAGTTCATCAAGGCAGGTTGCGAGAAGTGCACCTCGAGCGCGGCGTGGCGGCAGCAGGCGGCGCGGGCGCAGGGCGCGCGCTAGAGCATGACGTCACGCGCGGGCGCGGGCGCGGGGGCGCGCTGTCAGTCGCGCGCGGGCACCAGCACCAGCAGCTGCGTGCGCCGCGCCTCGTGGTGGGAGACGCTGTTGCTGCGGGTTCGGTTGAGTATCTGCAATTCAGAAATGTTTATATCGTCAAGATAATCAGGTAAAGTCATTGAGTGGAGACCGCGACTCGGTAAGCGTGTGTTCGACGCCCTGCGACAAGATTGGATGATGACATTCGAAGGCTGGCTGGTGCGGGCTGGATGAGAGTGGCCGAAAATCGGGAGCGGTTCCTGTATTATACCATCGATTTTTTTAGACAAGACGATGCAATCGACACCCAGTGCTGTCTTTTGGTACGGTTTAGAACTAATAGCAAAATTACACCCTGAAACGAAACGCCTCTGTAATGCGGAATGCTCTGATGAGTTATTCCAACTAATGCCATGGACAGCCTTGCCATCCGCGTACCATCCAGACAATACCAGCGCGCCATGAGGTTCAGCTCCTTATTCCTGCCCCGAGCTATCAAATCATGGAATGCCCTTCTTACAATCCTGGGTTTTTAGGCGGGGCATGAAACGGCATCTCAGCAGGCTTTCAGGGTGAGGATGAGAAGACTCAATAGGTAATTAGGTAGTTCTTTCGTGCCTGTCAATCTCACATTTGGATCTCACGGCCGCTTGCCATCAGGCGGAGTAAGGTCATCTTGATTCCCTCAATAAAAAAAAATAATAATGACGGTCCACTATAATAAAACAAAGAATTACCGTGGCAACAGAATGTGATCGCCTCGCATGAGTCGAGCTGAGGATGTCCGAGTTGGCGGTGGAGTCCGACCGCGACCGGAGCGTGCCGCGCCCGTACCGCTTGCGGCTCCTGCCCCAGAACAGCCACCGGTATGGGGGCACTCGCCTGAAACATACGGAATGTTCACGTGAAAAATAGAAGTAAAATGGAGTAAAATATCAGCCTATATACCGTCCCAACCATTCAGTACGTTTACGTCAATACTTCTTAAAGCAAAATATCAGTCTTTATACCGTCCGCCCATTGCAGGGCAAAAGCCTCCATTATTGAAATGAAGTCATCGCCACTATGACGGGATTAAGCTTAGTCACCCACCACGCTTGCCCGATGCGGATGGAAGATCACAAAACTTAGCTATATTCGAAAAATTCGAAACTTACTTTTTCCATCCTATTTTTTTAACCTTGCATCCCGAGATCACGACCCGGTACTTAAACCACTAGACTACTGCTTAACTTGCATCTATGTATCTTTTACACTATTTATAAAAGAGGTAAATTCTAAAGAAAACGGCAAAGCTTACCGAAAATGCGAAACACTAGCGCGATATAATCGCCTTCCAACGTGCAGCGCCGTCTATCGCTGAGGTTTTTCCTTGTGCTAACCAGAAACTACGAAGGTACACAAACACCCAGAGCCAATAAAAAATATCTGTTTCATCAACAAACATTTTGTGCTGTTGCGCCAATCGAACCAAATTACCATAAAGATGGACCTCAGATCTCAAGTACGCCATCTAGCAGATTTTTTTTCATGAGATAGGGGGCAGACGAACAGACGGATCACCTGATGGTAAGTGATTACCGCCGCCCATGGACACCCGCAACACCAGAGGAGTCGCAAATAACTGCCGACCTTTTAAGAAAGAATACGCTCGCTTTTTGAAAGTTTGTAGGTCGTATCGGTTCGGAAATACCGCTGGCTGCTCTAAGGTCGTCGTATAGTAAATATTGCCGCAGAACATGCCGCAGATCCAGGGTTGGCGCAAAGTTGAGTAATGTCATTTCAACGAGACCGGCTAAGATGTTATCATCGCGGTATTAGCAGTATCTCCAGACTTCTTTTTATTCTTACCTGAGACTCGTATATATGTGAGGTGAGAACATGCAGCAGATCAAAGGATTGGCTGCAGAGTTGAGCGGCGCCAGGCTCTGGATCAGCGTGGCTATGGCCAAGTTGCTCTGCGTTGGGGGTATGTGGTGGTAGACTTGCAGCAGGTCGAACACAATGTATGGCGACCAGCATAGGACGAATACTGGAAAATGAGAAGAAAATAATTTAAAATAGAATAAGTCATCCTAATACTCGATGTGTGGGTAAGTAGGTAGTTACTGAATGTCTATTTTATACAAGATGTATGGTTAAACAGTTAACTATGTCTTTTATCCACTGCACCGTTTTAAACTTGAAAATTCGCATAAATAAAAACAATTTAATTTTCCATTCTGTGGGAGTCGAAAATAATTTCGACAACCTGACTTTTAAGTAATCCGAAAAGACAATACACTGCGCGATGTAATCGACACCTAGTGCCATCTACTGATACTGTGTGGAACTAATAACCCGAATTAAAGTGAGGGCATGTCACTGTTTTTCTAATAAAATAATTTTACTGTATGAAGAATTAGAAATCACTCACCAAAAACAATAACGAATGTCATCTTGACGCTTTTTATTTTTGCCCGCGGTATGAGACCTCTGGAGCTCGCCCTGCGGGAGTCAGGGTCGCTTTCTACGTGACCTGAAAATTTTAACAAATAAATTTTATTTTGTATAATAAGGTTAGCAAGGGCGGTGGTAACTCATCGGATAAGAACGTGCCATCCATGCGAGGGGTCGTGTTTGAAATCCAAGCATGCATCTATGAATTTTTCAAATCTATGCGTGTATTTCTACCATTAGTAAGGCGGAGAAGGAAACCAGCACGTTTAGGATTGTTTACAAAAGTTTCAATGTGTTGCAAACGTCAGACGGTATTCACATGACTTCCATGGAAGTTACAATATGGGAGAGCCACGCTTCGGCATTAATGGGCCGGCTCGACCGGAGTGATACCACTGCCTCACAGAAAACCGGCGTGAAGCAGCCCCTGTGCTGTGTTTCGCCGAGTGAGTGAGGGTACCGGAGGCCCGACCGGGGGGAAGGGGATAAAAGGTTGGCAGCGCACTTGTAACTCTACTGGTGTTGTAAGTGTCCATGAGCGACGGCAATTGCTTACCATCAGGTGATCCGCCTGCTCGTCTGCTACCTATCATGTAAAAAAAAATGTCGGATTTTGGGCGTCTGCAGACTCCCAAAATCCTGACGTCAAGGACATACTGATTAGCAGCGTGCGTAGTTTTGTATCTTGCCTATTTCATTGACAGTTTTTGTTTTGCCACCTTTTTTCTTTCTTTCCGTTTCACCCTTTCAATTTTCACCAGCGCAAGCAACACAAGGATCATCACGGACAAAAAGGTCACCCAGATCCACTATTAGATGAGGTTAAAGCCAATTCTGTCCTACATTGTAGTAACAAAGATCATCGCGGACAAAAGGGTCACTCAGATCTGCCACCATTGGATGAGGTTTAAATCTGTTCAGTTCTGCATTGTAGTCCCACTCACCATTCCTTAATGTTTTGGTCCTCCTAGAGTTGATTGGTGGACTCATCACGACCGCCTTGCTCTTCGTCCAGATTGTCAGTAAAATGACGGCGTAGCACGCAGCTATGACCAGCTCGGGTAAAGATGATCGCGGACAAAAGGGTTGCCTAGATTTGCCACCGTTTGATGTGGTTCAAATCTGTTCAGTTCTGGATTGAAGTAGTTTTGCCCACTTACCATTTCTTAGGGTTTTTGTCCTCCTAGAGTTGATTGGTGGACTCATCACGACCGCCTTGCTCTTGGTCCAGATTGTCAGCACGATGACGGCGTAGCACGCAGCGATGGCCAGCGCGGGCAGAACGAAGATCATCACGGACACGAGGGTCATCCAGATCTGCCACCGCCGGGAAGTTCCCAGGTCTATCCAGCACTGCTGCTGACCTGAAATTGAAATTGGGATAGTGCTTAGAGTAGCGGTCGTCACACTTTACTGCTCAAGAGCCACACATAACAATGTGAGCACTAAGGTCCGGGCCGCATTATATGTGAAGTACGGATGTGTAGTTACAATTAATTAAAGGAATCTACTTTACCGCATGCGGACCGATTTCCATTTTTAGGTCCAAAGAATAGTTTGGGCACTATTATATGGGATGCTGACATGGTCAGAGTGGCAGATCTCTTGAATAAAATGAAGAAATAACGCGTAAAAACTAACTAAATTAAACGGCATAATTACAAAAAATCATCTTGATAACTTACCTATGTTTTTTTTGTTAGAGCCCTCATAATTCAATAGGCAAGTCTATTTTAAGGAAACCATATTACTAGTTAAGTCTGAATCATAGTTACATTTATTCGTTTTCATTCTTGTCTAAGTTCTATACTGTCAATCTGCTAATCTTCGAAGAAAAATAATTTCACTTTACGCTACGCGTTTAATACGTAGGTAAAATAATATTCTTTACAATGTAAGAAAAAATCATGCACGTATGGAACCTCATTTGTTATAGCCACCCCATAACCATTTGTAAAAAGGAAATCGATTTTATGTTTTTGTATTGCTGGGTCTCCTCAATTTTGCACCTGCTTCCAGTTGAGCCGTTGGATACTTTTTCATGGTGTTATTTTTTACCGTTAAAATATAGAAGCATACCAACTGGCAGCCAAAGAGTTTAGTTATTTTAGAAGGTTTGAAAAAAATCTTAGGTAATGTGAAAAAAAAAAAACTGAAATACATGTCATGGAAAGACGGTGGCTAATGCACAAACCGTGCAGCGCCGAGAAAAGAAAAAAAAAAGATAGAACAAAAGAAAAGACAAACTTCTACAGCGGAATTCAAGTAATAGGTATTGTAATTATTTGCAATAAAGTTTCTATTTATTATTCTATAAGTTTACACTGTGTAAAACTTAATTAAATAAAACAATTTCCATTTACCTTGAACCTCCTTTACTTCGTAGAGTATAAAGATTGGTATCGAGAAGACGATGCTGATGAGCCACGCCGATATTATCAGAGCTCTCGCTCGGTTCCCTGGAACATAACGACATAAAATATCTTATTATTTATCAAAATAAAATACAGCCAATAAAATTAAAGTAAGTAAAATAAAATCGAGTAGCCAAATTAATATTTGATAATAGGAGTTGTTGAAGACGCTCTTTGGAGTTAAATGCCTAATCCACGCTGCATGATTTTTTTTTAATCCGTGAGCATCAAATGGATTTTCGCCTCATACCTAACCTGAATTTTCCCGCACAGCACAGGTATGTGAGCAAAAATAAAACCGATTGGCAAAATGATAACTTTTAGGTAACGTTAATACCAAAGATTTGCTAATACGAGTTCATACGAACAAAAACGTATCTACAAGTAACAGTTTACCTTCCCATGAAACGTAAAAAATCTACTTTTTAAATGAAATAAAGTCTTAACTTAACCTTAGGGGGTTGCTCTTGATAATAATCTATAATAATTCATTAACTATTATGGATTATTATTATAATTATTAATCATTATTAAATCGAGCTTAATAATCTAAACACAATAAATTGAGCGGCAAAATGGTTTCTCTTTGTCAATTAAATCTTTGTCCTCGTTGTTATTTAATTAAAATTCATTGAATCCACCACTAAGTGGTCGTTTGCCTGCATTTAAGAGGCAGTTAAATACTGTGTTTAACCGCCCCTTCTGGAAAAATTAAAAGTCAGAGCTTTAACGACCCGTGAATAAAATATTAAAATGAATTATGAAGCCGTAAATTTGATTTAAATATACTTAGGTAGTAACCTATTTTTCAAATCAATTGAAACCGGTTTGTGATTTATGTTTTTATTATTAATTGATTAATGGTGGATACACCAATCGCTTAGTTACTTATCGAAGCTGTGTTTTGCATAATCATATATCACCTTAGCTGAGACCAATAGTGATCTTCAGATATACGCAACGAATTTCCTTCCTTGGTGAAACATAAGAATAAATATGTCCAAAGTCCCGGACCAAGATAGTGACGACTCTTAAGCACAATTTTTTCGCAGAAATCACTATCCTAAACAATTTGAACGAAAATTTGAAGAGTTCACTCAATCTACCTACGTAAACAGAACTAAAACATAAAAGATTACCGCAACGTGAGCGCTCATCTATATATTATACAACTAACGTATCCAATACAAATTTGAAGAAAATGATACGCTCCGATACGCCATCGAAGATGCATCGTACTGAGTACTACCGTAATTCTAGCTTAAGCACGATACGATTTCAAGAAAGTTCAAGCTATACCGACCATAATATCTAGCATGTGACTATAAATTGCTAGAGGTCAATAATAACCTACGTTTTACTGTTCAGTTTACTGGCTGCTTTGTGTATTTATTTGCTCAATTTTCCATAATGGCCGCCCATTTAACGGCTAAATTGGAAATCACAAAGAGAAACACTACAAGTAGGTACTTTTACCAATTCTAATACTATCAATGAATACGGAATAATCGCCTAATTACTTGAACCAGATCCCCTAATGACAATGTAGGCAATTATCTGCTAGATTAGGTTGTATTTGGCACACGTAAGGATAGAACGCCTACCCATCGAGTATTCTAAATCAGAGCTGAAGCTAATGAAGTCCCCTATTAAGAAATTAAGCGATAATATGTTACCTTAACTCATTATGTAGGTACATTAATAGTACATATCTAATTGGTTGACAAACCTTGAAATTAGTGGAGATGTAATATGTTTAACTAACAAAGCGAGCGAATTGAAATTATGAAATTTTAATTGTATTTATTCAAGTATTATAAGATTTCTGTTTCCTCTGTTACTTGATATATGTAAAGCAAGTGCTTATACAAATAATTGTAATGACTACAAATTTAAAAAAAGTGACTAACAAAATTTTTTGCTGGTTCCTAATTCCGAATCAGCGGTAGATTATATATTTGACATTCATTAACGTTCTATATATACATAAACTGAATAAAGTAGTTTTTGATTTGATTTGAAAGCAATGCGAGCTCAGTGGATATGAACATTCTTAACGCAACAAACATTGTAATCCGAGCATTTATTAACCCCTTTTTTTTTAAAACTAGGATCCATATTTTTACCTCAGCAGTGAGGGAAAACATGTACACAATATAAACATTCTGATCTGGTTCCAATGATTGCAAAGGTCAAACGGCCCAGGCCTCTCAAAGCCAGGATCATGGTTCAAAAGTACCCTGATACGAAGCGACAGCTTTTTACGCAAATGGAAAAAATACGAGTATGCTAGTCGATTATGACATTTTGAAAGTATCTAAAACACAAAAACAAATGTGGTCGTCGAACGCAATGGATTATTTACGTACTTAATTTATTTATTGTCCCAAAAGTTATGTTTGCTACATAACATTAATGCATCTCAAAGGTTTTCCAATTAATATATTTTCATTTGGCCATTGCCCAAGAGGATGATTTAAATACAGAGGTAGCAGGTAAAATAGAAGGTTTTTTGTATTATGATTTATCCGCCGAACTTCTAACCCAAAACCAAAATTTCTCGTTTGTACAATTTAATGAAATAATGTATTAATTATCGCCAAACCAAAGTCATACATTACTGGGTATATAGGTAAATAGTTAAATCCTTTAAACATCACTTTGTCTTGTATGTAAAGGTTTATGCATAGACTCTATATAACTCATAGACTTAGGATAAGGATGCCGCTATATATAGACCAGGCTTTAAATAAGAAGCTTACGTAAGTTTGTGTTATGGGTATCAGAATAAATGAAGGTATTATCTACCTATAAATATATAATCCCCTCATTTGTGGCGGCGGCTATCATATACCAGCGGCAATAAAACATAGCTGGAATGTCTTCCAGAGTATATTAAACTTTCAAACAAAAAAAAACATCTGTTCGTGAACTAAACGTGCCACAGACAGAATATAATATAAAAAAAAGTTGTGACATTTTTAAACAGACTTTATTATAGCAAAGTTAATTTGATTGAACACCAAAAGATAACATCGGAACCATCTACGACCTTGGGTGGAGACAAAAGTAATATGTTTTATGATTATTGAGAATCAATATACACAACGAGGAAGGTGAATAGTGCGGGTTACCGAATTATGTAAATGTAGTGTGAATATTTCCGGTCTGATCGGTTGAAGGCGAAAATTTGGTAGCTAGGGGTTCATTGGATGAGGAAAATACAACACCCTATCGCTGAATGCGACGACAAAGCGACAATTTAGGGACTGATAGTCTCTGCCTACCTTAGCACTCAATACTTTTTTGTGGCAGGAACTTCGATCTTCGATTTTTAATATATTTCACTACATCACATACATTGATTTGACTCTGAGATAGGTAGCTCAAGCACATGTGTTACAGATATCAGAACTAACAGGGGAATTACAAATATATACATATAATACTTTTCTTTTGTAAAAACATACTTATAATACATAAAAAACACCTAGACCAGCGGTCGTCACACTTTACTCTTCAAGGGCCACATATCAATATGACCATCAGGGCCCGGGCCGCAGTATATGCGTTTCAAGAGCCTTTGCATAGGTACTTATCCATAGTAGTCCACACTATTCATATAAATGCGAAAATGTATGTCTATTACTTCTCTACTCAAAAACCACTAAACTGATTTCTGATAAGTACGAATATGTAGTTGACTAGTAATTAAATAAATCTACTGTATCGCGGGCCGCAGTTTGACGACCACGGACCTAGACCAATACAAACAAACATGTTCATGCACACAAATGTTTGTACTGTGCGGGGATCGAACCCGCAACCATTGGCCCAGACGCAGCATTCACTACCACTGAACCAATTGGGTCGTCACTTCAAAATTGTATTAAATTACACACACCGGCACAATTAGGGGAACGCAAAAAAAAGGTCGATTTTTCTAATATTTGCTAGTATTTTGATAAGTGGTTTTTGTTTAAGTGATATTACCTTCAAAACTGATTGTTTTAAGTGCACCCTTCTTTTTATTTTAAGTGTTTGACAAGAATAATGTTTTTTTTTAAGAATTTGCTGATTTAACGTTTTTTCTTTATTCTGATAGGAACTTTAGTGGATGCTGTGTATGGGAACTGTGGGTCATTTTACTGTTTACATTTGATAGTGCACATTGTTCTGAATCAAAATGAGTGATTTACCAGCAAATTCTGTGACTAGGGCTGTAGCAATGATCGAGGAAGGACATGCCTATCGCTCAGTCAATCGCGTGTTGGGTGTATCGACATCGGTGGTTCATGGCATCGTCCGACGTTATAGGGAGATTTGATCGTACGTGTGCAGACGAGGACAGGGCAAAAATCGGGCAACTAGCGCCTTGGATGACCGTTTCATGGTCATGCAAACATTACGAAATCGTCGTCAAACAGCAATTCAGACCCGAAATTGTTAAGAAGAAGTCCGTAATGTCAACGTAAGTGAAAGGACAGTAAGAAGACGTTTGAATGAAGTCAGCTTAAAGTCTTACATACCAGCAAAGGCCCCAAAACTCGAGGTAGCACATCGTGTAGCAAGATTAGCGTTCGCCCGGGAGCATCGAAATTAGACAAATGTGTGGAGCCATGATTTGTTTAGTGACGAGAGCCGTTTCTGCGTAAATTTCATCAATGGAAGGGAAACAATCTGGAGACATCGAGGGGAACGTTATCACCAAGCGAATTTCACTGGAACTGTATCATATGGTGGAGGGTCAGTTATGGTATGGGGTGGCATATGTTTGGGAGCTCGCACGGAGCTAGTGATCATCGATAATGGATCGATCACTGCACAAAGGTATGTAACTGAGATCTAAGAGCCCCATATCATGCCGTTTGCCCCATTCATAGGCGAAAATTTTATTTTCATGCACGATAACGCACGCCCCCATACTGCGCGCATAGTGAGTAGCTACCTTAATGAGGTAGGTATCACGCAAATGAACTGGCCAACGCAATCACACGATACGAATCCGATAAGACATCTCTGGGACTACCTGGGAAGAAGGGTTCGACAAAGAAATCCAGCCTCTAATGACATCGAGGAGCTTAAATTAGCGTTGCTGGAAGAGTGGGACAACTTACCCCAAGAACACATCGATAACGTAATCCAAAGCATGGGAAATCGCATACAAACTCTGAATAGAGCTCGTGGTGGCAATACGCGGTATTAATTTCTTTTTGTTTATTGTTTTTTTGTAAAATTTCACACATTTTAATTTGAAGGAAAAAAAGACAATCTTAAATTTTTGTGATTTTGGTTCCATTCTTTAAAAATAAATATTGTATAAGTTACTTTAGAATTTATTTTAGTTAGTTAGAGTGCAACTAATTATTATTTTATTAAAAAATATATATTCAATCTCAATTTCTTTAAAAAATCAACCTTTTTTTTGCGTTCCCCTAATTGTGCCGGTGTGTGTATATCGAATGATTATATTCGTAAGGTCAATAAACTAACAGCTTCCATAGAAGTTCATGGGATTCGGATCAATGGCCTATTGCTCGTTACAAGAAATGAAATTTAATTAAGACTTTGTCGCCTTATTGCAAGAACCCATAAATCACAAAGAAACGCCCATAGATTAAAGTTCAAAGGATGTTTCTTGTCCTTGTTCCTTTACAAAATATCAGTAACGTAATAAAATTGTGTCAAAAGTTGAATTATAGGTTTTTCCTCAATTTATATTACAAATAAATCAACCCTTTATAGGTGGGTACTTTGCACTAGGCAAGCGTGGTGATTAAGCCTAATCCCATCATAGTAGCGATAACTTGATTTCTATGATGGAGGCCTTTGCCCTGCAGTGGGACAGTATATAGGCTGATACTTTACTTTACTTTTATTTTGAACTAACTGTACTTGATGATATTTGTAAAAAAATCTCTCTTGTTTCGTCGAGTGAGTGAAGGTACCGGAGGCTTATTTAGGATGGCGCAATCGCTTACTTATCTGTATCGCTGAATGCGACGACAAAGCGACAATTTAGGGACTGATAGCACAAAATAATTCACACAGAGTTAGACTCACCTGATTTTGAATTTAGAGTTGTTGACATATGCTAGGGTTGTTGCCCGATGATAATAAGAGCGCCAACTCCTAGACCTCGACAGTTTGCAAGTCTCATGTCATAGTTAGGATTATGTGGTCGGCGTGTTGCCCGGCCTTAGTGAGATGCGCGATACGACTGACATTTTTTAGCTCTAAGTGGCAGTCAACCTTCTGTGTCATATTATTTTGTGCTGATATCTCTGCCTACTTTAGCACTTAATACTTTTGTGTGGCAGGAACTCGATCTTCGATTTTTTAAAACGCTTTCAAATTCAAAATTGTTATTGTACATTATATCGAATGATTAATATTCGTAAGGTCAATAAACTAACAGCTTCCATAGAAGTTCATGGGATTCGGATCAATGGCCTATATTGCTCGTTACAAGACTTGAAATTTAATTAAGACTATGTTGCTTTATTGCAAGAAACCATAAATCACAAAGAAACGCCTATAGATTAAAGTTCAAAGGATGTTTCTTGTCTTTCTTCCTTTACAAAATATCAGTAACGTAATAAAATTGTGTCAAAAGTTGAATTATAGGTTTTTCCTCAATTTATATTACTAATAAATCAACCCTTTGTAGGTAGGTACTTTGCACTAACTGTACTTGATGATATTTGTAAAAAATGAGTTCTTGCATTAATCTCTCTTGTTTCGTCGAGCGAGTGAAGGTACCGGAGGTTTATTTAGAATGCCGCCAATCGCTTACTTATCTGTCAGCTCGTCTGCCCCCTATCACATTAAAAAAATCTCCTATGACTCACACGGCAGACAATAAAAAAAAAGGTTATTTTTTGGCATTAAAATGAATTTTGGATCTTACGACTATGAGCCGACGGTCTATTATAAGTCTACAAACTCACAGCTTCCAGAAAAGTTCATGGGATTCGTGATGGCGTCGCACCGGTCTATACTCAGGGCAACCAACACATAGGTAGACGCGTACATCACAACAGCCTGAAAGAAAACGCAATACATAAATACTAAAATATAAGTTATCACCTTATAAGTTTCGTTACTATTTTGACTGAGATTCATTTACAGGTACTGGATGCTTCAACACCCACACAATATGCAAACACTATGCACTGCCTGGCCCCTATTTCATAACGCTGACAACTGTCAGTAACATGTAGAGTGACAATTGTCACTATCAATTATTAACCTACCTACTTCTTTTTGTCATTAATTGCGGCGTACCAAATGTGCCGTTGTTCAAATTGATAAAATAAATAAATAAGACTACATCACTCACGTACGTACAGCCACACATCAAAGTATACAAAACTGTTAAATTTCTTATCTTTGTGTCAAACTCATTAGGTTGAAAATCAGTTCAGGAGACAGATTGCGGTAACCTGGATGTGTGGCTGTCTGTACGTAAGTGTCCTGTATGGAACTAAATTGAATTAGTGCCTGAGCTATTTTATCTTGTCTGTCATGGTCCTGGTTTCAAAATACGTTTTTCCGTTATAAGTACTATGGAAACCTGGATCATCGAAGGTACTATAAACAACCATATCCAATAACAATTTCATCAACAAACATTTGTGTTGGTATGTGATTCGAAACCGCGACCCTAATTGCATATAGTATATGTTTTCTTTCTTTCAAATAACTTTTCAGACTCCCTTAGGAATACATCGTCTGAATACGATATCACTAAAACTAAAGTGTCTCAAAATTATATTTACAGAAGGATCGATAGAACTATGAATGTTATTTGAGCCTACATATAATTTACTCAACGCCCAAGTTGAAAACCACTATCCAAGATTGTTGCTTTAATAAGTTTTCATCGAGAGAGAATTTTGCGATATCCAACAAAATTAATTGAGCATTCCAATTTATAAGTGTTTCACTAAGAACTTTCTCAATTAAACGAACAAACGTTCCAAATCTAATCCTAATTGACCATTAATATTACTTAAAAGAAACTGACTTGGTATTGAAACAGATATTTTTCCGAAATCAAACGCATTTATCATCTAAAAATACTTATAAGTATGATTGCGAAGCGGAGTTTGTAAAAGAAAGAAAAAGTTTTTAAGTCGCCATCTGCTTCGCCTAAGTACTTGGGATAATAAATTAGTATATTCTTTATTTAAACTAGCGTACTTGTTAGTATAAATATGAGTATTTTTAAAGTATGAAAATTAGCTACTTTGGGGCGGAACCATGTTTGGCTGCCCAGGGTGGGACCCTATTTGGCCGCTCTTCTTTCTTCCTGGAAAGCCGTGTTATCATCATCCTTTAGCATGAAATCCCGGTTGCGTCTAAGGTCCGCTTCTACCTATCACATAATCACGATAAAAAAAGAAGTTGAATAGTTTACCTGCAGGAACTTGACGAATTTGCACATGAATTCACCCGCCAGCCACGCAATAGTGATCTTCTGCATGATATCCACAAACACGTAGACCAGACCGACAAATAAATCTGCAACAACGGAAATATTGTTGAGTTAAGAAAGAAGATTATTTTTGCTGTTATCAGAACTTAGTCTAAAGTAGCCCTTTAATCACCGATTGCGAGCAATTGGTGAAATTAGATAATTATATTTGTATTGTTTTTGTAATTTTGTGAATGTGATTGTCCATAGGTAGCATAAAGCGACAGCTAAGCTTGTGATCCCGGGTTTGATACCCGGGTCAGGCCAAAAGTTTATTTCTGAGCCTCACTTCTGTCAGACTGAAGTCTGGAAGTTCGTGGTCGTGTGCCCCCATACCTCGTAAAGCACGTTAAGCCGTTGGACCTACGCCCTATCCCTCAGCGATCGAGTCACACTGATATCCCATCGAAATGTTATGAGGGTAAGGTAATAGAGAGTGCACATGTGTTTGCGTAAACACATGAGGACTGTAATATATCCTGTATACGTACCTGAAAAAATATGGTTATACAACCGTTCTACTAAATAAAAGCTACTATTTCTACAACTTTAATTATCAACATTATTTTCTTATCCTTTGAAGCTATTTTTAAAAGTTTTTAATTATTCAGTGAAAGGCTACTTGGTTAGGAGATACCCAAAGGGTCCAAAGGATAACTTGGACCCTTGGATCCGTGCTTGCTCGTCATGTTTTCAAATTGTCTAACATAATGATAAAAAAATACATATATTAGAAAAATAGCAGTTAAAATTATTCTTCAAAATTTGAAAAATCCCTTATGGAACAATCCAATAATGTTTATGAAGGTTGGTCTTATGTAACTCAGATACTAAGAACCGGGCTATAACATACTTTACTACCGGTTTTTATTAAGTAGCTACACGATCGTGATAAGCCGTTTATGCACTGAGATAATCTCATAAATCTTACCCTATTTACGAACAAAAAGCACTTTTACTTTCAGACCTCATAGTAACAACCGTATTTATGAGATGTAAGGTTGAATATCGTATGAGACATTCGCTTGTCCGTATGCGAAATTTTGTTTGGTACAAACATCTTGAAATGTTTCAGTACACGTCAAATGAAATCATATCTGTGTTCCGAAGAAGCGTTAAGGTACGTTCACAAGTGTAACATTATGTTGGAGCGCTATGTGGCCTCCTCATACTACTGGCTGCTTACATACATTTACCATTTATTTATTAGGACAACCTACAAGGCATATACAAAAACTTAAGACTAATGCAGTTGGTTAGAAGGTTGTCTGGAAGAAATCGCTACAAGCGATAAGACCGCCTTATTGTACTGTCTATAGCTGTTGTTTCACTCATGTATTCTATTTCTGTGCAATAAAGAATATCTATCTATCTATTCTTAGTGCTGACTTAAAATTATAGGTTGCCAGGACATGCGTAGATTTTAGAAAGATAATTATCATTTTGTTAAAGTTTTCTGACACTTCTCTTTGAAACACCTGCACTGTTTTTCTTGTATGATTTTGTTTTTTCTTTTATGTGATAGGTAGCAGGCGAGCAGGCGGATTTTATGTGGCTATATCGTTGTATATTTATCTATTGTAAATACACCCAGTTGTATCTAAGCATCTTTCATTGTAGATGCAAAATATATTTTTATTTTAAAATAAACATCTACTGGTACGATGTGGAACTATTGTCTCGAAACGAAGTGAAGGAACTAGTAAGTAAATAAATAAAAAATAGGTAGTCATAAAATTGGTCCAATATGTAACAGTCCTAACCGGGTTTTTTGTGTTACACAAAAATAGATTCCTAGTACGCGGAAACGTTTGCCGAGTAACGGGTAACGGTCTTGGATGTTGTCTGATTCAGCACTTAAGATTGTTGAACTTGAGTATATTTTTAGCAGAAACTTCTTTTAGATGTGTCCGACAAATGAGATATTTCCATGGAAATTCTAACTGTTTACTTTATTGATTAAAGGCTGATTTACACAGTGCAAGCAGTCTGGCCAGATGCTAGCTCATCTGGCCATTCTGCTTGCACTGTGTAAAGGCTGTAGATTGAATTAGTACAAGAAGAACTATGTCATGCGCTACCAAAAACGGAATACATACCTATGTACCTACGTAGTTTTTTTATGTGCTAGGTAGCAGACGAGCAGGCGGATCACCTGATGGTAAGTAATTGCCGCCGCCCATGGACACATGCAACACCAGTGGAGTCACAAGTGCGCTGCTAACCTTTTATCCCCTTCCCCCCGATGGGTCTCCTGTACCCTCACTCACTCGGCGAAACACAGCTCAGGAGCTGCTTCACGCCGGTTTTCTGTGAGGCAGTGGTATCACTCCGGTCGAGCCGGCCCATTCATGCCGAAGCATGGCTCTCCCACAATTGTGTAGTGTTAATACTTGGATTATTTAGTCGTGTCTCTTCACAGCCACTCATAAGTTAATCCTTTGGCTCTGTATAATAGGATTTTCTATTATTTTTACCAAATAAGTCTTCATAAATATCAGTCCGTGGTGACAACGTGATGATATTTGTTAACATCTGTGTCTTTTAACGTAAGTAGTGTTTATCAGAGGCGTCTTCTCTTTCCCATGCATTGTAGGTCTTTTAGCAGGTTGGAATCCTAAGTCTATGGATAAGCTATTTATGCTCCCAAATAAGAGAGGCCTTTAAGCAGTGAAAGAATATAGGCTGATATCCGTGATAATTAAGAGAGATGATATAGTATAATGAATTAAATATTGAGCGAATTCAAATATTGTTAAAACACCACAAAAGATCGCAGAGCCGAAATGGACATAAGCTGAATAAAGCAGGTATACGAGTATTTTGGACCGTCCTTCTTTCTACATTTGGCACAAACAAACATCACGAACAATCATCTGACGTCACTGAGCCGTCTCCCGGACATAAATCTTGGACGCTACTGCCACAGTAAAAAGAGGACAGGAAAGGAAGCAAAGTAATATGACAGCGCACTAAATATGAAAGACGAAAAACTTTTTGACATTTAAAAGTTTGCCGTAGCGCGTAGCGTTTGGAGAATCGAATTGAAAAGCACATTGGAGTATCTATACTTCCATACAATGTCAATGTCGATTATTTCCATGAAACATGTTTCAAATGTACCAGATAGAAACAAGTCTTCAGCCAAAATTATATGACTGTCTGATATTTGTAACACAGGTACCCAGCATCACCTACCTAACCATAATTTGCGAAGGATGGCTGGTAGAAGCTAAACGCAAAGATCGATCGGGATAGAATTATTTATTATTATTATCATCCGCTTTATTCGTCTAATATCCGTAACGCTCAAGTTGTGTAGGTTTATCAAACAAATTAAACAAACTACTTAGCCGGTCGGTCACTTTTGGCAACAATTGTTGCTAAAATTGACTACTGTTCACTATGAGTTTGTTAACTAGCGGTTAGTGAAGAAACACGTAAAGGAATTAGATGCATCTATAAGCTTTAATTTATTACTATCAATTTAATCTTACTACCTACTACTAATTATTAGACTGTGTCACTTTCAACTTCGTTAAACCCGTTGAGACTCCGAAAACAAGGGTAAGATCAGATTTAAGCGGAATACCGTAATTTGCACGATTTTTTGCGAATCGGGAAAAACAAGTTGACCGATTTATACGGGGTTAAACGAATTTTTGATGAATTAAGGGTTGCCCGTATCGAAAATTTAACGGTGTTTACGAAGAACTTTTATTTTGTTTTCACCGAAATTGCGAAGAGACGCTGGTTTTATGAACACTTTTGTATCAATCTGTTTTAGGAAAATTATTGATGATTACTCTTGGAGTGAATTTCACCGACTTTTAAAATAGCTATTAAAACATACTTGACATTATCTTCTATACTATTAACAAAGAGATTATTTCTATATACAACGACAAGGCTCATTATGTAAGCCCCAAAAGTCGAAACACTAGCGATATGTAATCGACACACAAGTGAGAGCAGGCCACTAGTTATTATAATATTCTGTAAAAATGCCCTTAGGCAAGCAATAAATATGTGGTAATAGGAGCTACAGTTTTAAAGAGACACTTCAACGTTTTGCTTATACAAACGCCATATCAAATAACAGCCATGGTTACGTATTTGGCAGATAGTGTGAGTGCCACTTTATGTAAAGTGTCGTACACAGAAATCGCTTTCCTTCCAAAAAATGGCTGGAATTTCCTTATCCAATAGCTTAGAGACAGGGGTGAAATTGACGTGCGATCGTCCCTGAAATTTTTGAATAATGACGCTGTGGATGATTGTATGTTTAGGCACTTATGTAAACAGAGTCAGTAGAAAAATACTGTGTCCGTAACAGATCGTCAGTGTGCCTAACTATGCATTATTGCGACATTTAAAAGTGTTCTGTAGAATATTTCAATCATAGTAATCATCATCAGCAACCCACGCTCGTCCACTGCTGGACATAGGTCTCCCCCAATGCACGCCACCGCTACCGATTTTCGGCCACTCTCATCCAGCTCACTCCAGCCAGCCTTCGAATGTCGTCATCCCATCTTGTAGCAGGGCGTCCAACACTACGTTTACCGAGTCGCGGTCTCCACTCAAGGACTTTATATCTCCAACATAGTAATCATACAGCGTTAAAGGAGTCACTAAAAATTAAGGCTCCATTCCCAAAAGAGCGCTATTTGGCATTTTAATTTAAAACCGATCACTAGGGTCAAAAATAAAATACTACTTTTGCTTTAGCCAACAGTCGTAGAAAAAATAATATCGTTGTTTGATCATTGGTGGTCATGATCAGTCAACGTCAGCAGCAAAAATTAATTAGGTACACGAAACCTTATTAAATAAATAAGACCTTTGCAGATGTCTATCGGATTGACAGAAGTAAAAACGGAAATAAGAATGATCCAAAGTCCAAATAGGATAACTTTACGTGACGCCGTGTAATACCTACCTATTCTCAAGGGTCAAAGCTGAGGTATACTTACATATACTATTCAAAAGAGTTTTCGCCGCCCGGTTATTTGATCTATAAAACAGATGCTAACTTTTTCCTGCAATTTTAATTAGAATGCACCAACGGTAAACTTTTCAAAATTGGCGTAGCATTCAAAATGAATTCCCCGTAGTTTAAAACTTCAATAGCTTTTTTGGTTTTAACTAAAACCCACACCCCTATATTACAAAACGGCGACGAAAGTTAATCATGGTTTAATTAATTTCATAGTTTAAACATGCTGTCACTTTTCTAAAAGTCAGAAATGATAGTGACAGCATTAGTTTTAAACCACAACTAACTTCAGACCACGTTCTGTAATAAAGGGGAAACTATATCTCTGCTCAAACTGGGTGAAGTTTAAGAAATACAGGGACTATTTAAACTTCTGGTATTCAAATATTATCCTCAAGTTTTCTAGAATTGAAATAGTTTAGAGAAGAGGTGATTTGCACAAGTGCATTTTTCATGTACTAGTTTAAAGTCTTCCGCGTCAAGTGATGCAAAATCGAGTTCCAAAACTTATTCGACTTCAACTTGTTCAGACCAAGATTTTAGTTGAGTAAAAATAAATGCTCCAACCGATATTCAGCTACGGCAATTTTACCGATCAGCCACGTACGCAGGATATAGCGCTAAGTGTGTGCGCAAACACAGGCGCACTCACTATTACCTTATCCTCTTAATTCGACGACACTCAGAGTAACAAGACCATCAACTTCTAGGCTAACACTGACAATTTTTGAACTGAAAAATTCAGGTACAGCTACAAATTTTTGGCTCGACCCGGGGATCAAACCCCCAAGCGCAGCCGTCGCTTTAAAAT
The DNA here is from genome assembly GCA_014851415.1 of Cnaphalocrocis medinalis. Classification (NCBI taxonomy): domain Eukaryota; kingdom Metazoa; phylum Arthropoda; class Insecta; order Lepidoptera; family Crambidae; genus Cnaphalocrocis; species Cnaphalocrocis medinalis. The sequence continues at coordinate 3,778,455 of CM026281.1, forward strand.
GCGACCCACTACCCACTGCGTAGCCAAGGCAATTGAGTAATATTATTATTTGGAATACATATCAAAATGTTTGCTTTACTATGGATTAAGTCAAATTTTATTTGATCAATAAACGTTGTGGTTTACACTTGATTTATACCAGGTGGAATGAAATCATCGATAAATGTTTATCTTCTTCGCAAAATTATTACACGATTGTGGTTGCAAATTATGGACTCATCCAAATTTAATACATTGGCATTATGGTTTGTTTATTTACACTAAGTGTGTTGAAACCGCAAATATCGTTGCGCAAGCGAGTGCGTTGAAAAACTTCCTACCCACTAGTCATGCTGGAATTCCACTTACAAGTACCTAGCTCTGATATTATGAAGCATTCCAATATAAATGTTATTTACGGGATATAAAGATTCTATTTGCGTACTGAAGACCTACTGTAACTCATATTTTTATGATACATCACAGTATCTTTCTGGCTATAGTTTATAGCTATTTTATTTTTTGCTAGAGGCGACAAACGAGCAAGCGAGACACCTGATGGTAATCGTCGCAACGTGCCACAAACATCTGCGATATCAGTAGAGTCACTGACGCGTTGTCGACGTTTTAGACAGAAGTATGCCCATCTATGTCAAATTCTGATTCTCATTAGGTATAGTTTTGATTCTTCCAATACTATACCTACGATATTATTATGCACTTGTGCACAATTAGTGTGTCTTGCGTCGAAGGCTGATAGTTGAGATTTACCGCCATACAGCCATATGCCATTACTATTAACCAATCATATCATACTTATACCATAATTTGCCGTAGAGTCAAATATCGTCTCTGTAGATCACAGCTGCACAGTAACCAATAAAAGGACGTAACAATCGTAAACTATTTAGCTACGAGCTTTAACTTTTGCCATACAACTTTTTTCTACCTACTCTCCAAGTAACAATTCTCTCAATACAAAGTGTTGTTGTTTTTTTTTTATGTTATAGGTAGCAGACGAGCAGGCGGATCACCTGATGGTAAGCAATTGCCGCCGCCCATGGACACTTGCAACACCAGTGGAGTTACAAGCCTACCAAGTTAGTACCTAATGATATTATCGAACTGGTTTATATTGTTGTCGATGAACAAACAGCTTTTATCTTAAATTTTCGTTCCATCAATTTTCATTAAAAAACACCTTTTTATATTCCGTCACCTGTGTGTATGTTTTAATTAAGGCGGTTTTCAAACTTAATTAAAACCAAATCCAGAAGATTTAATGCCCTACACCGTATGTAACCGGCCAGATTAAAAAAACGGTGTTTGTTTATTAGGTACGTAAATCCACACATCAAAGTATACAAAACTGACAAAATTTCTTCAATCGATTCTCATCTTCCTGTCATTAACATTAGGTTGAATATGAATTGAGGAAATATGACATGATAAGGTAGCCCGATGTGTGGCTAACTGTACTCTCTTGACACGATGCTAGTCGCCATCAAATATATTGTTTTTGCTCAAAATGAATTAATATTACTGTCTGCGTCACACGTTACTGAATAATATACAATATTCTTTATGCTGCTGAGGTATCATCATAGGCCTTTGCATCTTTAATAGATGATTTAAGCAGCATCACGCGGTGTGGCTTTACAGCAGCGCTCGTGGCTGTAAAGTCCTATGCGGGAGTGAACCACTCGTCCGCATTTGCAGCAGGTGAACCGAGCGCTGCTGCGGGTGGGGTTGTAGGCACGGTGCTTAGCCTGATATTATTCTGATACAACCTTTAGTATTGTGAAGTTTCATCAACATTTATTAAGTAGTTTTTTGCGTGAAAGAGCAACAAACAAACATACATACAAACTGTCGTGTTCATAAAATTAGTAGGATTTTCTTTTCTTGACAGCCTCGATGGCGCAGTGGCTGAGGTGTTCGCCCGAATCGCGAAAGGTCCCGGGTTCGATTCCCGGTCAATTTAGGAAATTACATTTTCTAAGTTTTCTTGGGCACCCAGAGATGCTCTGGATTGACGCCCCCAGTTAATTATCATCATCTAGTAATCATAGTACAGGGGTTGCCCTAGTTTGAGACCATGTTGATTGGGGTGATTCTGGCGCGGTGGCTAAACAAATTTTCCTAAATATTAAAAACATGTAGGTAATATTATTCAGAATGGTTAGTAAAACACGTGTATAGTTGAAACTATCGATAGTTTTGCAACACTAGTCAATAAAATTTGGGATCATGAGTTCGTCATCGGTAATATAGTTCCGTTTCACCCAGTTGTAGCCCTTTACCGCAAATTCTCCAATATCTGATCGTAACTACTCCGAAACTTCTTGATCACTGCTGTCTGATTACAGTTAAAGTTTTCCTCAAACACACCTCGTATGTTGTGTGTAAGTTTAAACTCTGAGTAATGACGTTAAAGTTCAGAATTAAATGCACACGTGAGAGTATCAGCAAGCAAGAACAAGTTATATGTAGCCCTACAAACAAACAATGTGGTAATTTAAACAGATTTTTTTATGTGATATGTGGCAGTGAGTAGACGGATCATCTAATCTCAAGCAATTCCCGACGCCCATAGACACGTTCTACACCAGTAGAGTCACAGGTAAAATGTGGTCTTTGCTTTTTATTGCTGTAAGTACGGGACCCGTCACTTGGATAGGATCATTATCTAACCACGTTAGTAACTCTTAGGATTGTTTAACAGTCTGATACCAGTAAAGTAGATCTAGCACACATTTTCACCGAAACCGTAGAGTATCTGCTGGGCGCATCATGTGCAATAAGAAGAAACATTCTTCTCTGCGGTCCTTTAACAGAAAAAAAATTAAATCAAGCATGACAGGCCAACGGACTCATTACTAAAAGTCCATTCCTAAAAACATCGGATACCATCCCGAACCATTTCTAGCAATTCCCTTTAGCCCTTACTGGATAGGTCATTACCTAGATAGGTAAGTTTGCTTAACCACTCAAGTTGGCCTAACGACGTAACACAATGGACGCCTCTGTCATTTTTATTAGTCTTCATAATGACCACAGTATAAATATTTTTAGTAGATGAGCAGACGAATCATGTTCTGATGATAAACAGTAGCCCTCGTCCATGGTGACTTGCAACCTAGAGAGAAAATCACATGTCAGGTCACAAATGCTTTGAGACTCTTTTCTTGAAGGTCGACCTTCAAGAAAAGAGTCCTGTCCTCGAGGACACGCATGCGAATTTATTCCTCAGTTTTGTAACAATGGCCTCTCCTCTAAGACACGTCTGCTCAAACATATCATAGTTTTACGGTAGAGATCGCCAGCCCCTCGTCATTGTTGGGCTATATCAAAAACATTTAAAAGGACACATACTGATATGTCCTTTTAAATAGCAAATGGAATTAAAGTATGGTAATAGTATCTGAGCTCATCAAAACGTTCTAGTTTTACAATTGGCAAACCTCGGACACAAAACTTTTTTGCTCGTCTGCTGTAATAAGCAGACTGTATCACACAGCCATAAACTTGGTCAGGTATACGCGTACTATGCTTATTCGAATGAAAAATTATGTACGTACGAGTACATGTAGGTACAATGGTACATGGTAAGGTAACTGCGTTGTAACCAAACGGGGGTTAAGCCACATTCAGCGAGAGTGAGAGCAGGAAGTAACAATACTGTACTCTGTAGATGAGTAGACTATGCTACTGACATTTTTATACTGTTATACACCTGTTTACTTAGGAGAATTGCCGTGATAAAATTGTTGGCTCTGACGGGTTGAGCAAGAGCTAATTGGGCGGTATTGTTTCCATTTTATTATCTGTATGAGTAAGAAATGTAGGCTAAGTTATGGGGACGATCTGTGGAGAACATTGCATATGTCCAGTAGTGAGAGTCTATTGGCTGAAACATGATGATAAGGAGAACCAAAAATGTACGATGTTTTATGGAAGTACAATATTTGTATCCCAGAAGGACAGATTTTTTTCGTTTTGATACTATATTATGAAAATAGTCTATTTCTTATCAAATTGTATTCATGTTACCAATGGGAACATTTCGTTGTAAGGTTTTTAATATAAAAAGAACGTGATACGAATCCAAAAGTATTCAAAGCGACGTGTGAGAGATGCGCTTTGATCAGAATTTGAATGACACGTCAATGAAGCGGAAACTGAATAGAAAAAAATGCTTGTATATTTTAATATTACTTGAAAGTATTCGGTACTTAGGTAGGAATGTGGAGGGCAAACTTGCCCTAGTAGGTTAAAAAAAATATTTCTATATCTACCTCAGTTTACTCTATTGCGGTCCACTGCTGCTGCAGCTGCTGCTACAACAAATACTGGCCTATTACAATAATAATATCCTCCTAACCAATATTGTAGCTATCGCGGCCAATCTGAACATTCAGCCATCGAAACAGTACATATTATAGTGTACAAGTGTGTGCTCAAACACAAGTGCACTCTCTATTCTATTACGCACATAAACGTTGATGGGACAGCGTGACATGACCGAAGAGAGATGAAGCGCCTGATATAAATAAGATACCTAGGGTATCGCCTAATCATGCGGTCTACCAACCCTGGCATCTCAACCGACGCTCAAACCACTGTCCTTAACGGGCCTGATAAGCTATAAGTTATTTGATATTTCCATTGTATCTCACCAGCTATAGCCAGTTGCATGATGAAGAAGTTCATCCGGCTCTTCCTGGCGTTGGTGCAGAGCAGAGCTGCGATGACGGAAGCGTTCAGCACCACGATCGCCACGAACAGCACCCACATCACCGTGAACTGGATCGACTGGAATAAGAGTTTAAACGTTTAACATCGATATAATTGAGAAATCGTTTAAAAAAGTGAACCTAACAACATTGAACTAATATTTCTAGCGTATAGAACCGCCGCAGTTTAATTGTAGGAGAGACACGCTTCGGCATAAATGGGCCGGCTCGACCGGAGTGATACCACTGCCTCACAGAAAACCGGCGTGAAGCAGCCCCTGTGCTGTGTTTCGCCGAGTGAGTGAGGGTACTGGAGGCCCACCCGGGGAGGGGAAGGGGATTAAAAGTTGGCAGCGCACGTGTAACTCCACTGGTGTTGCAAGTGTCCATGGGCGGCGGCAATTGCTTACCATCAAGTGATCCGCCTGCTCGTTTGCTACCCTATCACATAAAAAAAAACAGTTTTTTGCGCCATGAGTTGTTGTCGGCCGGCAACAACTCACACAAGTATGGACCGTAGCCCACTCCCCAGGCGGCTGCCCGCCACCGCTTCCGTCGTGACACTTTTTTTGTTTGGCTTAGCTTCCCCATACGTAGTAGTTACAACTCACTGCCCAACAGCGCTGTCATTCGTAGTTTACAGGTAAGGTTTTAAGCTCGACTTTTCACCATCATTCAGAGTATAGACCTCATCCTGTGCCATTTACAACAGTCCTGCGCCAGCCTGATCCAGGTCTTTCCCGCCACTCTGTATCTGACCATCAGCCCATCTAACTAAACCTGTAGTGAAAACTGGAATCTTCATGACTTGAGCAGCTTTTAAATGTTTGCACTGCTCGGGTCGTTTTGCCTCTAATTTTATGCTAAAACGGGACTTTTCATGTAGCAAATGCAGACTCGTTTAGTTGCAAAGATGTTATCACACTTTTATGGTGCAAAAGTTGTAAATTCAAACCACACATTCCGGGTAATAACTGACCATTTATTTTATGTTTGAATCGTTAAAATACTTTTTTTGCATCATTATGAGTAAACGATGTGTGTTTATTCGATAATTAAATTAGCATAAAGTCTTATTTTTTTTACTGTACATACTAAATATTAAGTACCAAACGATATATTGAGAGCAAAAATAATCAAAACCCCATACAATATTGTAAGAGAAAAACTACCTTTACCAGCTAACTACTAACACAAAATTGTGCTATTAAGCTCTGACACCAGAACTTAGAAACATTGCTAGGAAGTCTGACGTGAAAAAATATTGAAATAAATAGAACACTTTTACTTATCAAAATCATCTTCTAAGCATCTTCTTGCATTCTCAGGTGTTCCATGTTTGAATGTCAATCAATTGTAGAAGGTCTCCGTGAGATTCAAACCCTTAGGTATAACATGGTAGTGTCATGCTTTCAAAACACTACGTAGGCAGTTCGCAGGAAAAGTGATAATTTAGTTAATTTGTTGACTTTCTGAGTGCTAACTGTGCTATCCGTTTTTATAGATTTTAAAATACACCCCTACCAAGTTCATGATTTTGACGAATAGGTATTCACAATCTACATGAATGCTGGGATTTTTGTATACGATCATACATTTGGTTAATCTGAATAAATATGAGGAATAAACTCCACCGATGATAAACGTCCACGCTTTGTCGGAACATCCGTGTAACGATTAGAGATGTGTAAAATTTTAACGATGTTTTTTTACCAAAATACCAGGGAAAATAATAAAAAGTAAAAAACCAAAAATATGTGGTGGTCTACTACATGGATCCGAGCTGGTTAAGTTCGGGTATTTTGGCGGAAAAGAAAAGAAAGCTAATAAAGTTTGGCTAATTTTCCAGCATGATGATGTCGATGTTGTGGAAATTGGTTACCATCAGGAGATCCGTCTATGCGTTATATGCCACCTTGTACATGTCCGGCCTGAAATACCTAAGTGCCAGTTGCATTAAGTATACGTCTTAAAGATGCCAAAAATCGAGGAGCACATTACAATGTGAAAGTAGGCGAGAGAGTTAGTAAGTAGGTACTTTGATTCGCAGGGCCATCACTAGAGCGGTTAGATATGGAAGAGCCGTCTTGAGCTAAGTCTATATGCCCTGATCCCATGGTCCCTCAAGGATTTAAATAATATTATCGATAAAAAAATGATTCCTACCCAAAGGTTAGTCAATCCAGTCACACCCACAACATTTTGGGAGGATTACCTCTCTAATAAAAGCTGAAAGGCCCTAATCGTGTAATGGATATGTTCACTGTTCCGCTATCTCGTCTCTGATAGTGTATCAATGTATCAATGGAACCTGGCGATAACGTATCATGTTTGCCCGTGGGCGTTTCAATTTGGCATACAAACATTGTCACGGTACGTAATTAACATGGCAACAGAAAAAACCGTGTCCGTAGGTACTTAACTGGTTTCCATATCGCGAGTCAATCTGCCGAATCATCATCATTTCAGCTTATATACGACCACTGCTGGACATAGGTCTCCCCCAATGTTCTCCACACAAAACTGTCCTGTGCAGGTGGCATTAAAGGAACTCCCGCGACCCTGACTAGATCGTCGACTCTTTGCAATTTATTCTTAAGCACATATTGCACTTAAAAAATCGTCGGAGGGTTCAGGTGGGACTCGAACCCACAACCTTCCACAGACCGGGCAGATATGCTATCCACTTTACACCATCCGAACCCCTTACTAAGCCGACGAATTTCGTAAGTGCTTGACTCGCCATGAGCTGACTATAGTCTCATCAATATTGTAGGTATACATATACAACATCCAGTGGAAACATTGTTGCAAAAAACTACCTATTTACTTAAGAATGAATTGCAAAGAATTGCTATACCAAAAACAAAAATTATTTAAATATAATTATTATAGATCGTCGACCTCAATTCAATTTCGAACCTACCCTTATTACCAATGTGTAAGACAGACAAAGAATTTCCTAACAGCCACATCAGTGTAGGTACGTCAAGAAACTAAAATCCTTACTTTTACATTAGTGTGACAGAGCGGTGTGAAGGTGAAGCATTTGTGTTACTCATTCTCACACTAGTGAGACTATCGGGAATTCGATTCTTAACCGTCACACTATTAAAATGGCTGAAAATCAGTGTTTTGCTCCCAGAGTAAAAATGCCACTGAGTTTTAGCCCATTGCACCGCTGCGGCACACATGCAGGACAAGGAACAATAAGTAGGTAATTGTTCGGTTCCGCAATATTTCTCCCATTTATTCCGAACTAGTGGCCCACCCTCACTTCGCTTCGGGACCGTAATTCAGAATTGAACCAATAGATGGCGCTGTGCTAAATTACATCGCGCAAGAGTTTCGTGTTTTCGGTTTACCTATAAGCCTTGTCGTTGTCTATAGAAGTTATCTCTTTATAAATAGTATAGATATAGAAGAAGATTGTAATTTGTAAGTCCATGCAATGCTGCAATAAACGATTTATCTATCTATCAAAAGAACAGTACCTACATTAGGTATAACTATTTAGGATTTAAGGTAGTTTCCTTCAAAGACCCAATGTTTTCTTCCACCCTGTAGGTATATCTAATGGACACGTTACAGGGTCAGGCAGACACGAATACCCACTCTGCCCTAGAGTTTTATAGTTGAAGTTTTAGTACAATCGACATCACTTTCCCATGTTAGGTCTTAACCTAACCCTCGAATCAGTCTTGGTCTTAATAATGACAAAAGTTGCGAAGATTTGAGTCTTATTCGTACGTTCTTTGTACAACTTTTCCCTAGTTTGAGACTACTTGAACGATGTGAATTTTCCGGCGCGTCCTTTTTTTTCCATAGGATAGGGACAACCTTGTAATTTTTTTATGTGATAGTTTTTTTATAGATGAGCAGACAGATACCTAACCATCAGGTTACTACCAGTGGAGTCTGGTTTTTATTGCGAGACAAAGTTAGCAAGACCGCGCTGGCTCTGTTATGTTGAGAGAATAGAGTCGGATCGATCTGCTAAGAGAGCTTACCTGGGTCGATCTTCCGGCGACCCCAGGCGTCCCTGATATTGCTGGATGGACCAGATCCAGGAAGGTCACCTTTAAAGGTCGAATTGGCAAAGTGGCTGAGACTAGAGCAGAGTGACGAATTCTCGTGTCGGAGGCCAAGATCTACTTCGGGTCGCTGAACCAGCGTCGTAAGGCGGGTAGCACACTGCCAGAGTCGAGGCGGAGTCAAGGCACAGTCGAGGCGGTGGTGTGATATAAGAGTCGAGGCGGAGGTGCAGAGCATCGTTTACACCCATTCAATATGTCGTCGTCAGAAGACGATGACAAAATGGCGGCGGGGTCGGGGCGGCAGCGTGCCGTGCGCCCGCGCCGCGTCGCCGACTTCGACCCTGCACCTCCGCCGCCTCGACTGCGCTCGACTGCGCCGCGACTCTGGCAGTATGCGTTGACATATTTGATTGTATAGAAAAGTCAGAGGCGGTGCGCCTCTTGAACGCTTCCGCCTCGACTCTTGAGTGTGTGTGCGACACGCCTAGTTTTTTTATGGACTCTCAAACTTCATCCATTTGACTATACCTATGTTACCTAAACAAACAGTGCTACACATATTTTAAGCACTATTTTCGACGGCGGCAAACCGGACGTTTTAGTGTTATCTCCATCGGCTCTGATAAACAGCTTTTCAATTACTACGTCAATGAACCCTTATCTTTACCTAAGCTATTGTCCTTTGTGGGATGAAAATGTCAGGTTCAGACTAAATTATGTTTTCTAAATTAAATTTGTACCTACCTAAATGGGGGAATGGAGGTATTTTGTCAAGGTCTATATAATACAGAGGTTCCCAAACTTTTTTACCTACACATTGAAAATATTTATATTATTTTTAGCGCCCCCGAATTTGTCCAGGGTGGTTTTAACTTCAATTTACTAATTACTTTTTGGATATTTCACATTATCTTCTTTAGGAAAAACAGGGAGACAATTCTTGATCGGAAAAATATATTAATATTCTTAAAATGTTTTTTCTTAATGTTTTTGCCAGACTACTTTAATAAAAATGGTCATAAGTATTGATAAGAACAATAACAATCATTTCAGATCTTCACCACACTTCGTTTACGGGACATTAGATTTAAACTTTACCAATAGAAGACGCTGGGCGTCGATTACATCACGCAATTGCTTCGTTATACCTAGTTTATAGTCTGTTTCAATTATGATGTCCCTCTGGACATTTCGAAGAACGTAACTCTGCATGTTACGTGTACGTAACGCGCGAGATCTATAGATCAAATCAAATATTATATCTTTTTGTACTTGGTTGTAAATCGTCATTAGGAAAATATACAATTATACAAAAATACCCTACAATTATAGTCTGTTTCAATACATTCAATTATGAAGTCCCTTTTTGTATTTGGTTGTTAATCGTCATTTGAAAATTATACAGTAATCCAAAAACATCCTACAATTGATTCACAAGCAAAATTAACATATTGTTTTTTAATATAATGCTCAAAATAATGTAAACTTCAAAATAAAACAATAGTTATTTTTGCGCGATTGCGGTTACGTACTATGGTTTGTGATTGACTTTTGAACATAGTGACGCACCTCAAGTATTCGGCATGTTCCAGAGATACAAAATTCTATATTTGCCGATTTAAAAAAATCGTGTTCATTAATCATCATCTGCCATTTTAAGTGTCACTTCAATCACTACGAGGAGAGTGCAGAAAAGCCTACGACTAAGTCTGCAGCATGAAACAATAGCGATGACCTTGAGTGCGCAGAAACCAATTTTAGTAGAAATTCATCTGTTCTACAAGTGCGCAAACTAACGGTCATCGCTATTGTTAGATGCCGCGGATTATACAATAAGACGTACGTGTTTTTCTTAAGTTAGTTTGTTGTTGAGTGTCGTTTATTGTTTTGTTTGTAATGCCAAATAAAGTCTAAAAGTGTTCTTTCGACAATCTCTAAAAAACCTTAGTTGTTGTTTTGTTTTGTCAATAGATTTTTTTTTTAGCTAGCCTATAGAGTCCCACTGCTGGGCATAGGCCTCCCCTACCCCTAGAATTTACCTCTTTATAAATAGTAGATCATAAACGACTTATTCCCAATAGCTATGGTACAGATGATGAATACCTTCAAGAATACAATAAACAAATCAGCCGAATCAAATTATAACGCCATTAGCTCGTTGGAATGCAGGCTGGAATAATCTTCGAAATTGAATCACTGCGACAATTTATGGTAATCATGATAATTTCCTTAATGGCCAGCTAATGACAATGCGCGGCTTCTGAATGTAGGGGATGGTGGTGATGACATTTGAATAATCATGATGCTTTAAGGTCTTGAACTGTCTATTTTTTGTTGGTCCCGGTTTGCCCCCAATACCTAAGTCAAAAGTGCGTACCTAATATATTTTTTAAATTAAGTACTTATTATGTGATGGGAATTCTATCATGACGGATTGCCACTATATAAATAAATTAATTAAGAAAAAATTATGCGCCTTTTTACTATCAGGCGCAGCGTTGATCCTATACAAAAAACATTTGCATTTAGGAGGTCGATGTTTTCTATACTTCCTCGCTCCACTGTGCTCCTTGCCATGGATTTAAGTTGGTATGGTAGGTTCATTTTTATTTATATACGTAATAAGTGGAGGCCACGTGCAGGAGGCCGCAGCCGTGGCAGGCCTCCCACCAGGTGGACCGATGATCTGGTGAAGGTCGCGGGAGCCCATTGGATGCGAGTAGCACAGGACCGATCTGTATGGAGAACTTTGGGGGAGGCCTATGTCCGTCTATTGGCTGAAATTATGATGATGATGACGTAATAAGTGGCAGATGAGTTGACGGATCACCTGATGGTAGCCATGCCGGAGCCCATGAAAGCCTTCCAGCAACACTAGTGGAGAAGTCACATGTGCACTGCCAAACTATTAATATCAATTGCCCTGAAATCATTCCCGCTAGGACTGCCCATTCTTGCCCAAGCGTGGCATAGAGCATAAAGGTACTTACGTCATAAAAGTAGTAAATATCCAGATTCTGCCCAGCCGTGGAGTTAGTGAGGTTCCTGGTCAGGTTGCCGTCTCGGAAGTCATCGGCGTACACCGTCGTGAAGTACGACGTCCTGGGAGTCGTCTCCAGGATCAGCTCCTCCATCAGATCTGGCTCCATTGTTCTGTGAACAAGAAATTGAAACTTCTTAAATGAGGATTAGGCTTAATACACACTACACTGGTCTACGAAGGTGGAGAGGGTCGTAGATTACGTGCGCAAAAAGTCCAACTGGATGCTGAGGGTCGAGCGGTTGGAGTCTCGCCACAAAGTGAGCTTCAACTCGTTTGTGGTGCGAGTGCCGACCTACTCTCTGGCGACTTTTATGAAGGAGGACTTCTGGCCGCAGGGAGTCGTCTTCCGCAAGTTTCGAGGACGGCTGCCAGCTGATTCTACGCGCCACAAATTATAAAAATAAAATAAATATAGTATAATATAGACTGTAAGGTATTTATTATATGGGCCAATGAAATGATTTTAAAATGTTCTTGTTGCCTGAAATAAATGGATTATTATTATTATTAATAAGGGTCTAATAAGGGTTGCCCAATTTTTTTTTAATAAAGTACCAGTACCACGCTACGATTATTGCCTATTAGAGTAGTATCATTCATGATAATGCTATTATTACAGCTATATAAAATAACAGTTGAAATAGCGAAAATGGTAATGAGTAGCTGGTTCGCAGCGTTTAATTCCGTTGCGTTGCGTCCATAACCATCGCTTCAAATCTTTGTTAATAAAAACTATTGATGACTAGCGGCCGCCCGCGACTTCGTACGCGTGTAGTTAATTATGACACTTACCGTCATATTTTGGAGCCAATATTTTGTCGCGCTATCTGTATCTGGTAAATTATAGTTGAAGGACTTTCATATAAAAACTCATTGATAGATTTTTTGTCATTGTTTCGTTTGAGGTAAGATATTTCACCGTAAATGGAACAGTTCTCAATAACCAGATCCAAATAAAGCATTCTATATTTAACTTATTTAGAGCTATATTTAACTCTTCAAGGAAGTTCCGAAGAAAACAAAGAATATCGATCGAAAACAAGCCCATAATTATGTTTATCATTCAAGATTCCATACAAACAATCTACTAAGCAATGAAGTTTATTGATTTATGGAACCAATACACTTATTTGACGTGGTATAAGAATCATTGGATTGCCTGTCGTGAGCCGAGCCAAGTGAGTTACAACCATGGAGAACCACGCTTCGGCATGACTGGGCCGGCTCGACCGGAGTAATACCACGTCCTCACAGAAAACCAGCGTGAAGCAGTGCAGTGAACCGGAGCCTCAATCCAGGGGAAGGGGGTTAAAAGGTCAGCAGCGCACTTGTGACACCACTGGTGTTGCAGTCCATGGGTAACGGTAATAGGTAATCTGTACTATTTATAAAGAGATAACTTCTATAGAAAAAGACAAGGCAGTAAACCGAAAACACGAAACGCTTGCGCGATGTAATCGGACACAGCGCCATCTATTGGTTCATTTTTGAATTACGGTCCCGAAGCGAAGTGAGGGCGGGCCACTAGTATATCATAAAAAACTGTATTTCATTAAGCTACGACTTCGACGGACTTCTTTTTGACTACAAACATTATCAATTTTGATTGGACATTGGCAAATTACCCTCTCATTAAGAGGATTGTGACAGCCCATTAATCTGAGATTTAAAGACAAGAAGATGTATAAGAAAAATCGAATCCAACCAGATCAACTTATTCTTTTTAATACTAACTAATCTTCTTTAAGAAAACTCATTGAAGAAAGTTAAGGAACCTGTTTCCAGACACTTCGATTTCATTGGATAACCGACGCAAAACGACTAAGAGTGGAAAACTATTAAGGTTATAAACTTTTCCTCTTTATAATCTGCTCATTTTTCTTCGAAGATAGTTGTTTTTCTATTTTTGTAGGTTAATGTAATGGAGTTTGTTTATGGAGGATTTGTTTCTGCTAACATTTTTTTACTTACCTAACTAAAATTGTCCTCAATTTTCTCTATACTATTTATAAAGAGATAACATCTATAGACAACGATAAGGCTTAGTAAACTGAAAACACGAAACGCTTACGCGATGTTATTGGACACAGCGCCATCTATTGGTTCGTTTCTGAATTACGGTCCCGAAACGAAGTGAGGGCGGGCCACTAGTCTTATTATAAAGCGCTTTCCCCTAGGAGGCCTTGTATAAATATGTACCAAGGTATTATTTCTCAAATCGATGTAGAAAACTCATACAATGGGGTTTATCTATTTAAATCTTTAGTGCAAAAAATGCCATACAGTAGGCGAACATAATGTTCTAAGGCTTATCTCTACCAGTCAACCCATAATATTTTCATTTGTTTGTGTGAGAATTGCACATTTTTTGATCTGATTCGACCGGAATAATAACACGGGTTTGATGGAAACCGACGCGAACCCACACAAACCCGCGCTATGTTCAAAAAATTCGAAACACTTTTTTGCTCGAACGGGATCCAATCCAATCTAGACTAGTTAGTATTTGATCAAACTCGCATCGCCAGCTATTTATAACTTCAGCAAGACAAGAAACGTGTCTGTATTACCATGACAATGGCAAAACTGTGTGTCACCAACCCATGACACAAAAGAATAGAAGCCAAGAACAATACTTTTCACCTATAGAGCAGTTTATGCGGTGAAATTAGGCTGACAAATAGTTTATTGAGTATACGATAACAAGGTGATCACATTGTTGGCATATGTTCCTCTCTGACCCCTAGACTAGTTCCATTGTTTACTCCACAAATATATTTTGGCAATATTGCGACTCTCTAAGGGAGTATGCACACGGCGTTTTCTTTACGGCGCCGACGACGCGCGTTTTGCTATAGGCGTTCGCGTTGTAGACAACAGAAAAGAAAGAAAAGCTTTGCGAAACTTGGTTGCCAATGGGGCCGGAAGGGTGTCTCCTTTGTATCGATTCAAATGTTAGTACAACTCGATACAACGTTTCAATAAACGCTTGTGTATATCGCTTCAAATACGCGAGGCTTGTGTGTAACAATTTTGGCGCTCGCGCGCACTTGGAGTCTGTGTCGCCGTATCTGCCTGCTTGTATCGATTTTCCGGCAATAAGCGTTTTTAATGTTATAGATGGTAGGTGGTCATCGCCAGCCATAGACACCTGCAACACCAGTAGAGTAACAAGTGCGCTGCTAACCTTTAACCCACTTTCCCAACAATTGGGCCTCCGGTACTCACTCCGGTTCGAAACTCGTTGTGCGTCATCCGTCAAAAAATACATTGTGTGCATAGGCTCTAACAGTAGGTAATTCAAAACGAGAATTCATGTAAGATGTGAGCTAAAACGTAGCGGTTGACACTCCTGCGCGTACTACGTCCATTAAAATATCAGATTTCCTATTTTCTTGCGATTCTGTCTGAGAATATTCGCGAAGAAGTAACATTCTATTATTGGTTTGGCTATGATTGATATGAAACCAATATTAAATAAACCTCTTTGTCTTTTAGGTTAGAAAAATTATATATTTCAGCGATTGGAGTGAAGTGAAGTCCTATATTCGAATTATCTTTGTCGACCCGTTTAGCGCAGTGGTTTGAGCGTCGGTTGACACGGAAGAGTCGCGGGTTTGATTCCCGCACTAACAAAATTATTTGTTGATGAAACAGATAATTGTGTTCAGTATTAGCGTATTCAAATTAATCAAGAAAAAAGAACAGCCAAATCTTAAAATAATATTACGTTAGGTCACCACAATAAATGGCTTAAGAATTTCCGGAAACATCACGAAAAGATAAGTAAAAAAGTAACGACAAATGCAATTTGCGCCCCAGCCATGGTTTAATTCCTGGGGAGGGATGTGAAGTAAGGTTCTTCAACCCGTCCTCATGTCTCCTCCCCACTCTGGCGATGCGGGAGCGTCGCTGGGGTTTAGTCGGTATGCCTCCGGTCCCACCCGGAGGAGAGCCCGACATAACCCGCCTGCCCCCCGGCAGGAGGGTATGCATAAGGAGTCGCAAGACCACGTTGGCCCACTTCGGGTCAGCGGCATTCCCCAGCGTCAACAAAAAAAAAAAGCCATGGTTTAATTAAGAATAATGTCGAGAACAGACATTTTTTAGTATTCCGTACATCATAAGGAAAATAGCGGCTTGGATTATTTTTTGCCCGTCTGTTGCTAAGAATTTTCAGGACCAAGTGGTGAATAAGAGCGATGGTGGCCCAGAGGATAAGAACAGCTTCTATAGATCGTGGGGGAGTCGTGGTTTCAATCCGAGCATTGCACCTCTAGATTTAAATGTATATAGTGCGTATTTGTGTTTAATCTAAGTTTAAGTTAATAATGAACTTATAAAAATCATCGAAGGGTCCAGGTGGGACTCGAACTCACAACCTTCCACATACCGGGTGGCTGTTCTACTAAAAGGACTCGTGACTCTTCCACAAAAAGCTTCTTTTTAAAGGTCCCAAAGGAATCCCATTTTCTGGTAATCTGGAATCGATTTATTTATTTATTATAGTTTCTACCTTATTTTTTAAAATAATTTAATTTTAAATGTACTGAACCCTCAACATTTGAGTCTCACTCACACTTTTCATTTCTTTTTCCTTGGAGTGTTGATGAAATGGTTTTTGTGGCAGCTATAGGATATTATGGAAGTGTGGGACTTGTAACAATGACGGCTTGCGGTTTCTATCCCTTTCTAACAATAAATATTATGACTTTATGATAAAATTTTGACACAGAAAGTAGGTTCTAATTGACTTTGATATCGAAGAGTTCATGGACCTATGAGTTAGTAGTACCTATCATATCGTATCATTCGTATCGTGTCTGTCGTATTTCACGTGTATGTATTTTTTTTCATATTTGTTTGTGTTTAAATTTTCAATGTTTGTAAATTTTTCACAAATGGCTCGCCCACACTTTCGTTTTGAAACTTGCTTAGCTATAGTTTCCAAATTTCGCCAGTAGATGGCACTAAGCGTTGATTACGTCGCGCAAGTGTTTCGTCAGTTCGGGTTACATATAACACTAAGTGGATTTCTACAAAAGTTATTTTCTTTACCTTATAAATCGTATTAGATTAGATTAGATTTAGTAACAATTCACAGGTCTCAAAGTTACAAGTAAATAACGGATTTTATATGTACACAGCTGTTATTAGAATATAATATTGTTTTAATTTACAAGAGTTCTTTCAATGTTTTGAGTCTGCCAACCGATTTCCCATATTTTCTTTAGAATATTGATTAAATATTTCTTGTGGCAGTTATATTATTATGGATGTAATAGGACCAGAAACAATGACGGTCGCGGTTTTTGTCCTTTTCTAAAGATAAATCTCAACGAAGGGGATGCTCTGGATGTAAAGTTTAATCAGAAATGCAAAATTGCGGATAAGGGATAAAGATTTCTTTTACTTTCGACAAATGATTCGAGAAAGTCCTAAAATTAAAGAAAGTTATTTTATATTTTAACGTTTATTTTTTTCTGTGATAGGTGGCAGACGAGTAAACGGATCACCTGATGGTAAGCGATTGCCGTCGCCCATAGACACTTGCAACCCTCTAGTAGAGTCACCTTATGAAATTGGTTTGAACGCCTAGTGCTTTTTCACTGCTCTCCGCTAGCTCTGAGCCCTTTTTATTCAAAACGTTAACTATTCATTTTTAATAATAAAATTTCTAATTATTGTAAAGGCGAGTGTAGAGAGTGTGACGTCATGTTACAACAACACAAAAAGGTAAGGGCCTCGCGCAAATGGACAGAGCAAGTAAAGTGTTGTGACTTCACTGTGCATTTATTTTGAAATTGAAATCTATGATACACGACATATCATTATGTTATTTCATAAATTATATGTTTTATTTTCAATACTATTGACACGGTGGATAATATTGGCGTACCTAATATATCAGTAATATTGTGCCAATTTCCCTTTTGATGCTATTGACATTTGCAATATTATCGATATACTCAAAAGTTTTGGAGCCCAACAATCGATAGTAAAACTATCGATAGTTTAGAAATACTATTGTAGACTCACTACGACAGGCGGTGGCGTCCGGCAATCACGAGCTTAGATTTATGTTCGTCAGACGGTTTCATTATCCGAAGGGCATCTTCGTTTGTGTCTGCCAATGTCAATTGCTTTTATAACCTTTAAGGACTTTTATCCCTTTATAATTACATTTGAAAACAAGTACATCTGTATGAGTATGACGTAAATATTTACTTTCATAGACGCACACCGTAGCTATTTTCACGACGCTGCAACGGTCTTTTTGAGTCCATAGTAAGTATGTACCTATCATTTCGGTCGAGCCATGGGCCCATTTATGCCGAAGCGTGGCTCTCCCACAGTCATTTATGGTGGGTAAATTATGGTCATATATTTTTTTTTACTATAGGAAGGCAAACGATCAAGCGGGTCACCTGATGGTAAGTGAACACCGCCGCCCATGGACATCAGCTACACCAGAAGGAGTGCGAATACGTTGCCGGCCCTTTAGGAAGGTTAGGCTCGTTTCTTGAAGGTCATACACCGTATTAATGCTTTACTTCAACTCATCATGATCCTTTTTCCAGATTTATTCCAACAGGCTAAGTCTTACGGCAATCAGGCGCAGACGGTTCGGTTCGAGCTTAGATTTATGTTCGTCGAGCGATTTCATTTATCCAAAGGGCTTCTTTGTTTACGCCTTGGCTTCAGCCACGGATAAAAATACAACTTACGAGATTCTGGCCTAATAACGTTGGTGTAATGATGGCTTCCTGACAATAATTGGGTCGAGATCAAATAGAGATTCTCACCAGCCAGTTGTGTAATCCAATTGATGAGAATTACCTTGAAGATGTCATAAAATTTGTTAGAAAGAAAACAGATCTCGTCTCATCTCAGCGTGTGATTCCCGGTTAAGTCCAAGGTTGTTTGGGCAAATTTGGGCAATGTAACTGTGATGTGAAGAGTCTGGTAATTACGATGAAGAGACTGCTGTTTGACCTTTGCAACCTTTTAATCCAGACCGACTGCATCAGGGTTTCAGACATAATCCGGACGTGCAGGTTTCAGGTTTTAAGGATCGCTTTATTGATCCGTAGTTACCTTTTGGTAAAATTTACTACATATATTATTATGTAGTTAACTTTTTCTTCTTTTTATTTTATTTTACACTAACTCCATAGCTCTTACAAAATCTGAATAAAAACTAACAGCTAATGGTGGATTATTAGTAGAAGGTAATATTGGTTAAGCTAACCATTGATCGATTTTTTTTTCTATAGTTGACCATTGGTTACTATGTTAGCCATTAGTTCAGTTTGACTACGCACCTATCAAAAAATTGCCCTTTAGTCTAATAATATTATTTCTTCAACTAAGTCTCACTCACAGTCGCCACTCATGACAATTCAATTAGTTCTCTATTACATTATAATAATATGTAGATTTTACGATTAAGAAAATTAAATGTCGTTTCTCCAGTAAAATTTTGTACATTTTTTCAGTCCTCGATGATTGATTAAATTCTTTGTCTTTTTTATGCCATTTTAATCTAAAATACACAATAAGTCTTGCATACTCTCGGCCGCAAGAGCGAACGTTTTATCGTACTTTACTTGAGATAATATTCTGTGAGTTGTATTGTCTGTGAAAATTTTAATTTCAAGACATTTGGGCGGACAAGGGATTCCCTTGAGCGTGATTAAGATTAAACAGTGTTTCCCCCGCAGTCATAAAACAATATAAAAAGTAGAAGATTCGAGATATCATTTTTTTAAGTATTATTTTGTGATAAATAATACTTCAAAAAACGCTATCTCCATTTCAAACTGTTTTTTAAGGAATACTCAGTGTATTTTTTGGATTTATGGTTGGTGGATTTGAATTGGTAGACCATGTTTTGTGCGTGCAGACATGGTTTTTATTTCCGCCCAGTAGAGACGTATTCATACTCTCGGCTACGTCTTTGTATTAAATGTTCTATTCACTCAATGATTAGGTATATTATAGCCTGTTTTCTGTGGCTTCAATAAAAAATTACGCGTTAAAAATTACAAACTGAAAGTTCATTGCACCTATGAATGTTTGAACATGACTATTTCTGTGTTCAACAGCACAGAAAAAAGAATAATCATACATTTTCAAAGCAATGCAATGGAAGTTCGTAGCTTTGCCCCGTCTCCGTCAAGTAACAAACGATGAATTTTCCATTCAATATGATCTTGTCTCAATTGTGTATTCTTGTGTTATGTTAATTTATTAGACAAAAGTTTTGTTAACTTTGTGTAGATACCAAGATGTTTTCTCTAATGTTTGTTTCTTTTTAACTAATTTAAAAAAGGAAGAGATTCTTAATTGGCCTGTATCTATTTTTTTTTATGTTAACGTCGTAACGCCCAGACAGCAGACACAATAGAAAATCAATTGTTTTATGCCTTTTAAAAGTCTTATGAGCCTTACGACGTTATGACTGTGTAATTTATGTTAAGATCTTATTGTGTGTGTAAGTTTGACAATATTTCCGTCAATTAAAGACGGATTTCAATGTCCTATTCTAAACAATTTTATCGCAAAAAAGTTTCAAATTAAAGCACAGTAAATATTATAACAAAATATTACCTAAATTGATCCAAGGAAACCAAGACTTATGATTCTTTAAATTTCATTAGTCCTTCCACGTCTTTAAGGTCATACCTACAAACCATAATACAAACATTTTGAAATGTCTGGAATACCCATTTGGGTAATTTCCTATTCAAGAATTTGATGAAGGAATATTCGAATGAAAGAAAAGAGGGAAATAATTAAATTACTTAAATGTCAAACCATTTTATTACAATGTCTGTGAAAAGAACTTGTTTTTATTTTCCACAATAATTTATTCATTATTTCATAATTGTTTAATCAAACTTTTTGATGGTTTGGAAAGTTTGAAGTCTTAACTTTGACCTTTTACCTCTTGCACTTTGGTCGCCCTGATGGTTTAATTTTAAGTACCGTGATCTCAGGGATTCAATTCCCGGGTCGAGCAAAAAGTACGTCTCCAATTTTTAGAGCATAGCTCGGCTTTGTAATACCAATGCGCATTAGACAAAGCGTGGTGATTAAGCCTAATTCCATCATAGTAGCGATGACTTGATTTCTATGATGGAGGCCTTTGCCCTACAGTGGGAAAATATTAGGCCGATACTTTACTTTAACTTACTTTGCAAAATACCGCTTAAACGTGGACCTTAAGGAATTCAAGTACACTCGTATCTTTATGTAACGTAAAAGCGACGACTGACGTTAAAAGATCCTTCCATTTTACCTTCATTATGTTCGATGCGGATGCCTAAGATTTTTGCCAGAACATACGAGACGAGGGGCTTGGTGATATCATGGCAACGAAAAATTTCATTAATTTCGTTTAAATAACACACGTTCTCATATGTTTGTCTAGGTTTTAACATCGAATCAAATTCATTAAGTTTACATAATTTTGAGCACTTACTTATAGTAACACCTTTTATACCTAAAACAAGTGTCAAACTGTCATGATAACACGATATTTTCCCTGGTTGTAATTGAAATCTTATCAAATCCAGTATCGAATGAATTGTCAACGTTTAAGATCCGTATGTCATGACAGGAAGAACGTTTTACATCCTATAATTATTTTCCATTTAACCGTATTTAAGTTCGGTAGATTTGGACGCACCTTAACCAGTCTTGAAACTTACGAACACTGATCGAAATACAAATTAATGTAAAACTTAACAAACACTCGAAATACTGAAGGTGGCAAAAGTTGTTAAGAAACTGTTCTATTGGAAAAAGTTCCCTAAACTTCACAGAAAATTATGATTTGCAGCAAAAGTTGTGTGATCTTAGACGCTTTAGATAGAAAGCTTTTTGATACCTTAATATAGACGAAAATGTATCTTGATTTGCATATTTACTGTTCTCCCTAAAATATGGCTTGAACGTGACCAATGCTCGTAGTATGGGATTTTTAGGGTTCGCTTCGCAAAATGATAAAATGGAACTTTAAGTAGGTAAGATATTTTTTTGTATACAGGGTATATCTGTGAACATTTACATCCCTTTAACCACGTGTTCTACCAACCATTCTGAACAACTTTTGTTCTATGACTTTTGAAAATTCGCATAAAAAAATTCATCTTTCCATACAAAGTCGGCCACGTGATTTGGTCATTTTGTATAGGAAGTCGAAAATTTTTCGAAGAATTTTAAAAAGTTGTTGAACAAATGTTGTTAAGAATGGTTGATAGAACACGTGGTTACAAGGATAAAAATGTTCACAGATACTCCCTGTATATAAAGATACTAATATAGGGTAAGAAGTGATGGTAACAGAAAGTTTAGTACAATGAAGAAAATTACAAAAAAAAAAAAATTGTATAAGCAGCTTGTGTGCTAGTTGTAGGTACAAAAAACGTATGATTGTAATTATGTAATCTCTACTTCAGTAGATAGGAAGCTTGTCCACCGAGTGGGATAGTTAAGCTTCAGCATGACTAGACCTCTCTTACAATAGGTACAAAGTGTGAATTGGTCTTACTGGATAATTTAGAACTGTTACAAACCCCCAAAAGCGACTCGATATTACCAAACGTGGATTACCAAGGACTTAACGAAATGTCCTCGGCCAAATTCACAGTACCGACGGGTTTACAAGGGTATCTATTCAATTTACTTATTCAATAGATACAAAAAGAATTCAATAAGGTTGCTCGAGTCCCCAACATGTGAGACAATAACATGTAAATTCACAAGTTTGAATGAAATGTTGCTTCACATTATATTCTCACAGGAATCGAGTCGTTTTAAGAAGACGCGCGATTCGATTAGTTTCCCATATTTGTGGAAACCTACAATAGAAAATGGAGAATGTGGGTTTTGTATAACCTAGTAGGATTACTAATACTTTTTCATTTCTTTATTGTTATTTTTTAAACACTCTTTAACTTGCCCTTTAACTGCCCCTGTGGTTAAAGTACCGGGCGTGATCTTGGAGTCTGAAAGTGTTTACCTCTACTTACCACTATTAATTGGGTTAGGTGGGGTTTTTCCCAACTAGCCAAAATTTTCCCATAAGTAAGGATTTTTGGAAAATGGTGAACTTTCTCGTCTGCCACCTATCACATACAAAAAAAAATGTCTGTATTATAAGAGAGGGATCATTGAAAACAATTTGATTCCTACTCGTTTAGATATCCTTGCCTGTTGTTAACATGTATCTAATGTAACCGCCAAAACAATTGGGCAGCTAAAACATCCTATTTACCATTTCTAAATGCGGAATTGAATCTACAAATAGACCGAACATGTTTTGGTCGGATTCACAGAGAACATTATGACCGAAGTATTACGCCCAATGTAACCGAATGTTACAATCAGGCGTGTAAACTAGGGCTTCTAAAACTGAAATACCGAGATTGCGGGATCCCCGCGTCATATTCCTGTACCGCGGGATTCGCGGATTAAAGTATTAAGGGGCTATATCAATGTAACTAGCGCCGCCAACCTATTTATAATGTTTTATTTTCTTCAAAAATATCATATTTTCGCCACAATCGATGTAAATAGGTTGGCGGCGATAGTTTTTTCGATATAGCCCCTTAAGTAGCTGTTTTCGATTGATTTATAGAATTTTGTGTATTCAAAAACATAGATTGCGCAAAAATTCAATACAAATAAATGTTTAAAATAATAACTACATTTTAAATATTTATTTTAAAACGGTTTAAATAATAAAACGGTTAAAAAACAGAAGGTAAAACAATGTGGTCTTATCGCTAAAGTTTTTTTCTAGAAAATCTAGATTTTAATTCATCATTTGTTGCATTTATACAGCATTATAGTACAAGCATTCAATAGTTAATTCGTTTCTTGATTTATTTACCTTTGTTAAATTTAGCAAATTATTTTCAATTACGGGATTGGGATATATTCGGGATCCCGCGAACACCGAGATCCCGCGGGATTGAAAACTCGCAGTCCCGCAAACCGAGATTGAATTCGGGCTGCGGGATTGGAGGCTCTAATATAAACCAACGGAAACGTTTAAACAATCAGAGCTTAATTAAAAGGTCTTCGACTCGAGCCGTGAATATCTCTGAATCAAGCCCTCCGGGGTTTAGCGCCCGCCGATCAAAGATTTAGTTCGATCGGTAAGGGACGCGGAATTTAATAGGCTGGATAATTTGGGTGCCAATGAGAATAGTTTCAGTTTAAGAACGAGCCCTATTAATATTATAAACGCGAAAGTTTGTGAGGATAGAGCTATGTATTTCAGTATGTCAGTATGTTTATTACTCTTTCACGCAAAAACTCCCGAGTGTATTTTAATGAAACTATATTTATAGATACGTAGGTATCAGAAAATACAGGTATAGTACAACAACAGGCAGTACAATAAAGCTGAGAAATCACCTGTAGCGTAAGTAGGTCTAAAATTATTAAGGTCTAAAATTAAGGATTTTAATCTCGAATTATTTGTTAACAAGGCACTAATTTTTCAAATTTTCTTGCGTCCTATCGGATAAGCGCTAACATCCAGGGTGTTAAATTAGTTACTATTAGATTAACTAGCATGGAATTAATGAATTAATCTTCATCGTCGGCAAGCGGACCTAAGAGTTCCATAATGTGGACATCCTTCATGCAATTAAATATAATAAACCCTTACCATAAGAAAAAAATCTTATGTATCAGGTCTTCAGAAGTTATAAACCTTGACACATATAAAAGACCCACTGATTGATGCAATAACCGTCCTAATTGTTCATCAAATGAAGAAAGCTATGTTATAGCAAACATAATTCAATAGACAGTGCTATCATCCATCTCCCAAGTTTATGGTGTCCACCGAACGTCCTCGTTAAACCAGAAATGATCAATCTACTTCTCAAGTTATATCCGTTATTAGTCTCTCCCTTTTAGAGATCCGCATTAAAAAATGAATTTGTGATATCGTTGGACTCTTTCAGTAGTTTCAATGTTTTTAATTGCTTTTGATGCGTTCTTTAAAAACAGTCCAAAAACCCTTTCTCCTTATGTTAGAGGATACGTGCAGTAACCAATAGGCGGCAACACTTTGTATTGCCTAAAAGGATTTAAGCCCTAATTGTGGAACCAGTTGGCAGCATTTTCCATGTAGCCACATAGTAAGTATTTTAAGGTAGCTGCATTTTGTATTGACTATCTTTTTACCATAGCGTGTCATTTCCTGTTGCGATCAGTTTTATGATCACAATAGACCAAACAAGTAATTAACTTTCTACATAATAATCTAGATACAAATAACCTTACTAAGTATGCCCAACATGTAGTAAAGTAAAAATAGGTATCAGTCTATATAATACTGTCCCACTGCAGTGAAAAGGCTTCCATCATAGAAGATTGGTGAGAGTGCTTATCTCAAGCAACTGACTATATACAAATAGGTAGGTATGGTATCCTAAACTGTTTAGCCCAAGATTTCATTACTTGAACCTACATGTATTTATTTATAGGCCATTCTTTCATAGGCAATCTATTAAATACCCACTTACTCAACATTTCATCAAAAGCATATAAATGCAGAATTTGAGCAGTGTGATATCTTAGCCTGTTGTAAGATTATACAAACAATTGCATTATTTCTTTCTAGACTTTAATATAATTAGATTACACAGAACCGTCGTAAGGCTTGCAGGCTCTGGTTTATCTCATCCGCACAATCCGGATGTAACTGGATATCCCCCAATGTAGGGACAGGGCGCGATAAGGGACATTCGGTTAAGTAAGGTGATTATTGCAGACTTTTCGATCTAAAGAAATGGAGGGTCCGAAGGGAGCCCGTTAATAACCATGGAAAACCAAGGTTTGGGGGTACCCATGATAATCAGAGATTGTGGTTTGAACAAGGAGTTTATTTATTTGGTTGATACAGACAACCATTCGTTAGGTTACAACAATCTGTCAAACTCAATTGATATTGAACTAAATCCCCCTAATTACACAATGGACACTAAATCACAACTAAATTAAGTCATAAATAGTTTAAAAATTACGTTGTCACTTTTCTGTACAGCAATCACAATGGCAGTAAAACATAGTGTAATGGGTTCAAAGGTAACATATTATTATCAAAATCCTTTTGTTTTTCAATATGTAAACAATGGTTTAATCATGGGTGACTGGCTTGGATTAAATCAATTTAATCTTAAGTGGCTGGTAGACAATGCTGTAAGGCGTGAAGTCTACCAATTGTACTTATTACTTCGTGCAATAAAGATTACCTATTTAATTTTTTTTATGTTATAGGTAGCAGACAAACAGGCGGATCACCTGATGGTAAGCAATTGCCGCCGCCCATGGACAAATGCAACACCAGTGGAGTCACAAGTGCGCTGCTAACCTTTTATCCCCTTCCCCCCCGATGGGCCTCCCAAATAAAATATGTAAATATCTAGGTTAAGTAATTTTTATAGCCTGCATGGTTTCAAGATGACTAAATGAAAGCCAACACTCAATTCGATTATTAAAAACACCTTGTAATGACAGTTTGTCCCTTGCCAAAACACTGGAAATAAATCGCTATGTGTCAAGTGCAGTAGTGTAGTGTTTTAATTCCTGTTTAAAAATGTAACGTAAATTAGGTTTAATATCTATCGTACTCAGACAGAGAGAAACTTTTATGATTAGTCTTTAATTTATCGTATCAGATTTATTATTTTTTTTAAAGCGTTTTAAATACAGATGAAGAATTAGTTAAATACTTACAATTTCTCTAATCTGTGGTTTTACAAACAAAAAAACATTATCGTTGTCTTCAAAAAGAATCACATAAACTTACCAGACATTTTCAAAGTACCCATTAACTCGACAATAATTCTCAAACAGCCACAAACAATACTCAAATATTAATTATTGCGATGTTGTCTTCATTTAATAAATTGGATTAAGCCGAGTCTTTCCTTAAGCTGGGTTTGGATTTTGCCGTTTGTTTTCAAGTTAAGTAGGAGTTTGTTTGTCAATAAACAGACATATCTTTTAGCCAATTCTAAGTATTTGGTCAGTCAATTCCAAATTGGCTAATATATTTTCTACTAGTTCCAGTTTCTAGAAGTCTAGAACTTCTAAATAACTTTAAAGGCTTTATTTACAAACGATTTGGTATTTCAAAATTGATTTTACTGTGTTATCATTTTCTTTGTACAGTATTTGTGGCCCGCTCTTTATTCTTTTCAGGTTTTATTTTAAATCAGTACCGTAGTTCTAATACAGTAGAGCGTCGATTATCCGAACTAATAAGGGGACGTGGGTGTTCGGAAAACCGGTAATTTCGGATAATCGAACTACCTCTACCTTGATTTAAATAGGTATATATTTACGTACATATATCTGGCCAAAAGGATATAAACAAAAAAAGTGCAAATATGTAATATTATAGTGAAGCATGTATCTACTATGTGCAATGAACGCTTAAAAAAACTTGGATCTTCGTTTGCCGAAGCATGCCTATCCGCTTACGAGCGGCTACTTTACGTACTTTTTCAGAACAGATAGGGTTCGGATAAGCGGTCGTTCGGTTAAGCGACGTTCGGATAATCGACGCTCCACTGTATGTAATGTATGGCGCTACAAGTCGATTACATACATCGCACAAATGTTTTCGTTCGTTTTCGGTTTTAACTAAATGCTTTGACGTGCTTTGACTCTGACTGAGATGAGATGAGATTTTATGAAATACTAGCGTATCTTTGGGTAGCATTTTAAATTATATAATCACTAGCGGCCGCCCGTGACTTCGTACGCGTGGAGTTAATTATTGACACTACCGTCATATTTTGGACAATCCACACAATATATTTTTATAAATTGTAGCCTATTTGTTATCTTGATGTATAAGCTATATTGTGGTAAAGTTTCATTCAACATTCAGTAGTTTTTACGTGAAAGAGTAACAAACATCCATACATCCATACTTACAAACTAGTAGTATAGTAGTAGGATTTTCAAATTTACAACATCTTTTTCGCAAAAAAAGTAGCCTATATTCTTTCTCAGGGTCTAGACCATCTGTATACCAAATTTCATTCAAATCCGTTCAGTACTTTTGGCGTGAAAGAGTAACAGATAGACAGACAGAGTTACTTTCGCATTTATACCTAATACGAGTATTAGTTAGGAAGTTAGGATGATTTAGCTATTATTTTACGAAGAGGCAAGACATGAAACGTTTCAACAACTGCCGCTCCAGTGACTATGTAAAGGGAACCCTAGGTCTCCCAAACAGCACCGAGAACATTACGCAAACAACAAACGGGCATTTGCCAGTAAAGCAATTCGCACATGAAACATCAAAGTGACCACTGCAAACCCTGAAGCCATCTGGTTCGGAAAATTCTAGGCACCCAAACAGTTTAAAAATACTAACTGCCGCACTCAGAGACATCAATTAACTGTAACGTCGTAAGACCCATAAGCCTTTTAAAAGGCAAAAAACAGATGATTTTCTATTGTGTCTACTCTCTGGACCTTAAGACGTTGTTACTTAAAAAAAATATTGACACTTATTTTAATACGCATAAAGACTATAAGTACATTACGAGTAAATGACGTCTCTGAGTGCGGCAGTTATGGTAAAGTAAGGAAGATGAACCTGAACGATGAAAATGTTGGACGCGATTCGGTAAGCGTAGTGTTGGACGCCCTGCAATAAGATGGGATGATGACATTCGAAGGCTGGCTGGAGTGGGCTGGATGAGAGTGGCCGAAAATCGGGCAGTGGCGTGCATTAGGGGAGACCTAGTATCCAGCAGTGGACGAGGTCAAATTATTTTTTTTGCTCTAATGCATGAAACCCATCTGGATTATTGCGTGTATTAAGTATTCTGTGGTATTGTTTATATTCACTAGTGATAGAGCGCTTATGTTACTGGAGGTAAGCCTAATGCTACCTCCAGCCAAGACTCAGTAAAGCCCACTCAAAACCAGTAGGTACATGTATTACCTAGTACTTACCCTGTTCATACGTTTCCACGAAGGATTAAGTCGGCAGACCGAAACTAAAGCTAGTAAGCTTAGTTTGTACGAATATTGGTTGTGCAATGAAAATGCATAATAAGCATTTTCATTTAAAATTATAACTAGTGACCCTGCCAAAGGTTGTGGGTTCGATCCCCACGCAGGACCTGGTGGCTGGGCGTAATTTGTGTATTTAAGTAATAAATTGGTAAATTCTCTGTTGTCTAATATCTGTAACAAAAGTGCTTTAGCTACTTAGTACGGTGTCAGCTATGAGATGTTGTGTCATCATCAGCAACCCACGCTCGTCCACTGCTGGACATAGGTCTCCCCCAATGCACGCCACCGCTCCCGATTTTCGGTCACTCTCATCCAGCTCACTCCAGCCAGCCTTCGAATGTCGTCATTCCATCTTGTAGCAGGGCGTCCAACACTACGTGTACCGAGATGTTGTGTAAATGTATTATTTTATTTTGAACCATGGTCCTAGAGTTTAGGCTCCAAAGCAACAACTTTAGACGCAACCGTTAATATCTTACTTGACATGATACATACCCATACTTTGGTCAGCATATGAAAGGTTATTAGTAAAACATAGAAAAATCTTTGAATGCAGCAAATCACTTCAACGCCCTTGGCCTTTGAAAGATAATCTTATGCGCTAACGATAGCAGCTGTATCAAACAAACAGAGACGTCTGTGTTAAGCGTTACAACCGTGATATCCTATTACAGAAATCTACACAGTTACAATCTTAAGAAATTAATGAATCTTAGTTTACGATAAAAACTTTAGCATCAAAAAATTATGGACGATGAAAATATCCAGAAATGTAGCAAAATGGACTGACGATAGAGTTAAATATTAATTGTTACGCTGCTTTACGCCGGTCTTCTGTGAGGCCGTGGTATCACTCCGGTCGAGCCGGACCATTCATGCCGAAGCGTGGCTCTCCCACGATCAAGGCGAAGGTGACATTTGGTTGAAATCAACCGAGAAAAAATTACACATTGTAGAACAAGTACCTTTTCTTGCAGAAACAATACCTATGCCAGCGGCGGCAATTGCTTACCATCAGGTGATCCGCTCGTCTGCTACCTATCACATAAAAAAAAATGTTACAAAAATATTCAAACTTCATAGAAACAATGAAAGAGTTAAACATTTTTCCTTCTGATTCATGATCTCTCATTTGTTGTACCAATTTGTTTCATCGAAAGCTAAAATTAGTATTAAATCAAAACAGAAAGGTACGTTCAGTTTAACAGTGCTATTATTCTTCCAGAGCTTGACGTCATTATAAAAATAATAAGGAAAATGCTCTTTGCTAAAGTTTTAGTACATGTAGGTAAATATTTATACCAAGATAAACTGCCAGTTGAACGTGGTGAATCCCATCATTGTAGCAATGATTGATTTCAATGATGGAGTCCTTTGCCCTGCAGTGGGACAGGCTATAGGCTGATAATTTAAGTAGTTTAACGAATTTGGCTCGATTAAACCAATCCTTATTTAAGGACTAGCGGCCGCCCGCGACTTCGTCCGCGTGGAAAAGTAACTTTTTACCCCCCTTTTAACCCCTTACAACCCCCTTAATATTATTATGTTGATACAACTTAAACAAATTATTTCGACCAAATTTGGTACCATAAAAACGGTCATTGTGACTAAACCTTAAAAGATAGACATATGCCGTCGCGGACTTTTTTTTAGATCATGTATAGAGGAATAATTCTTTCATACATATTTTTTGTGTATCTTGAACCGTTTTCGCAGCGCACGCAAAGAAAGCCTTCAAAAATGAATAATTTTCCCCGTTTTTTACACATTTACCGCTCTGTCTTTGCTCCTATTGGTCATAGCGTAATGTTATTTAACCTATAGCCTTCCTCGATAAATGGACTATCCAACAAAAAAAGAATTATTCAAATCGCACCAGTAGTTTCGGAGATTAGCGCGTTCAAACAAACAAACAAACAAACTCTTCAGCTTTATTATATTAGTAAGTATAGATTCAGCTTTATTATATTAGTATAGATATAGATAAATCTATGCCTTCAGCATAGATTTACTGTCAGATAAAGATTGGCCAAATCCTATCTTCAAGTAATTACCGCGGTTTCTACTCCTAGAACGGGGTCAAAGGCAGACGTAACTATCTCACTGTCACTTCAATATGATCATCTATCAAACAGAATATTTTGGTCTGTAATTTCTAGACAAAGGTCGCTCGTTATGACAAACACTGTACTTTAGGCCCAGCTCGAAAAAATCACAGAAATCTTACCGTATGTGTATTAGAATAACTAAAATTGACCGTACAAACGTCAGAAAGAATAAACTAGGGTTAGGGGAAAACAAGCCTGAGAATTTCAAGATTGTTTGGCGGGTTCCTGTTCTAACCTAACCTACCCAATATTTTTGTTATGATAATACAGACTAAACCAGTGATACAGCAAAAAAAATCTTAAACTTCTGGAGCGAGTTTTAATCGGGTGAGTTTTCCCCTAACTTTAATATCGCAACGTGAGCGCTCGTCTACAAATTATATAGCAAACGTATTCCACATTTTTGAAGAAAATGGTACAGTATCGTACCATACGTCACCGTAGGTGCTTCGTGCTGAGTACCAGCGTAATCCTAGCGTGGGCACTATACATTAACGTTACAATCTCTTGAAAAGTTCGTGCTAGCCCTTGATCGTAGATCAAGATTAAGTCTATTGTTCAACATGCAATTTTCCAATCACATAGTGTCATTATAAACGATCAATAGCAATTATCTTATAATGTCAAGACTATAATTCAACCACATACCTATAACATAGTGATAATTTCAGATTAGATTCTAGGGTATGCCATTATGATTAAGACCTAGAACATAAGCTGACATGTTATTTAATACAAAATTATGCAGCGTTGAATTTTCCAATCGATATCAAAGTGGTTCAGATCTTAATTAAGTATGGATATAGTTTCTAATTGCACGTATGAGTAACTTTAATATGTATGTGTGTCATGATCCCCATTATGTTAAATAGTCCTGGCAACATTAACGAATATTACATGATCAATAAGTACTTGTATACTCGTGGAGCTAATACATTTTACTATCGGCTTTTATGATGAAGTTACATTACATTGTATAGAGTTGTTTGAAGCATTTGGAATAAGATCATTGATATACAGATGTATCTGTGAACATTTACATCCCTTTGCCAACGCTTTCTACCAACCAATATGAACAACATTCTCACAACTTTTGGAAATTTAACTTAAAGGATCTCAGTTCTACAAAACGCCATCTAGCGGATACTCGCGACCAGCGTTATTCCACCTTGTGCCCAGCAACAATAGTTTAGGTATTTCTAAACCAGCTCATCGATGTATCTATCGTATCGTATAAATATCGTGTCCCATACAGCCTTTAATCTCTTAAATCATACTTACTGTGACAACTTAATAACAGACAAGAATAGGATCCTTTCAATCCATAGCTTTATTTACTGCTATGAATTGTTTGCGAATCTTTCGGAAGGCCAATATTTGACGGGGATTGGATCCCTGTCCATAATAAATTAATTTACTTTTGCC
This sequence comes from Cnaphalocrocis medinalis, assembly GCA_014851415.1. Classification (NCBI taxonomy): domain Eukaryota; kingdom Metazoa; phylum Arthropoda; class Insecta; order Lepidoptera; family Crambidae; genus Cnaphalocrocis; species Cnaphalocrocis medinalis. Next base: position 3,810,856 of record CM026281.1, read on the forward strand.
TAATTTATGAAGAGCCATGACGGGTTGATATCCTTAGTATTTATGAAAATGTTAGAATAATAATTAGTTTATTTATAAATTGTAAGTCGGCAAGATTTTGGCCTATTTTGGAACGACACTGGAATACTCCATTGCTGTCTTAGTATATGTCGTAAATTATTAAAAATATGAAACAATTAATTTTAAACACACGAATTACAATAAGAAAATCAAGGGAAAGCAAAAAATCTGACAAAAGCTATTGAATCCAATTTTTCACTAATACCTAATAATATCCTTTACACAACTTGAAAAATTTATTTATGCGTCTATCTAAGAGTTATTGAAAACTTACGTAACACATTGTGTCGCTATTAATTTTCTGATTAAATATAAATAAAGTTGACTAAGGTAGAAAAACAAAAAAGCTCCATCGTTTAACAAGTGGAATCATCGCGAGAGCTGCATCAGTAAACCGAAATGCCGCATCATCAACTTTAGTTGTTTACTCTTGACAGTGGCCCGAGTGTAAACAACTAAAGTGGAAGAGAAAGAGATAGCATGTTGGTTGAACTGCTTACAAAGTCAAACTGCGCTATGTATTCAGGGGATGGCCTTGATTAGCCACTCAATTGCAGCCCCAAAGCCTATCCCAATAAGCACTATATAAACAATTCATTAGCAACACCCTCACGGACTCGTTAACTTCTCAAGTTCTCACGTCCTTCTCCCCCGTTACAGTTTTGCCTAACTTCTTGATTAGGGGCTGGTTTAAGTTAAAAGAGATACTCGAAGCGAAATCAATTACGTAAGATAAATTTAAGCCAATCATTATCTAAAACATGATGATTTTTTTTTGACTGACACTATAAGAATATTGCTTAAATTCCGTTTTGTTATATTATAACGAATATTATAAAATGTTTTAAACTACATACTGATAAACCATATGGACTTAACTATCACCAAGAACCAATAAAAGAAAAACTGGAAGACCTAACAACGATATTTTCATAGTAAGATGAGTTTCTCAACTAAGATGATAGCGTGTAATTCCCAGTTGCGTGCAAAGCTGTCATATTGAAGCCTGGGGTATGCTTAGACTATGATTCAGAATTTGGGGGGTCTGGTCATAATGAAATACTGCCATCTGCCCTACCAAGCCTTTTAACAGGAAAATTTTGTTGGATCCCAATAGCATGCAGCAGGCTGTAGCTGAAGTCCTATTACAAATAACGGCAAATAGCTACATCTTTTGACTTGGACCACAACGAAATGAAAGAACATAAACTCTGTCCACAGAAAAATGCACATTATCCCTGTCTCATTAATGCGAGAAAAGGTGTTATACGTCTAGTCTAACCTAATAGAGAGCGCTGCACGCATACTAACTAACTACACATGGCTACAGCCAAATTTATGGTGGCATCAACCTTGTTCCCGTTGCTGGTATTAGAATTGGTAATTTTCGGCGTTTTTGCGAAATCTGATCTAATAGAATTACTGGGGACTGTTAACGCAATATTCTGAGCTTAATTACGAAACTCGCTTTGGATGCTAATTGCATCCATTTTGGCAGTTGAAGGAGAAGCTACTTTGTCCAGAATATTCGATCTGAAATTAGCTTTGAGGGCATTTATCGTCGTAAAGCCCATAAGCCTTTAAAAAAAATAAAACAATTGATTTTCCATTGTGTCTGCTGTCTGGGCGTTACGACGTTATAAGATGTTTGTGAAGGAACAAGATAAAAAAAGAAAAGCATTCATACTTCAATATAACATCGTCTTGTTCCCATTTGTGTCCGCAGCCGTCGCTTTGACGCCCAGAGTTATATTAAACCACGGTCATTTTGTTGTTACAATGAACCCTTGCATAGCTTAAAGAAAAATCTAATCTTAGAAGTTCATATTTCAAGTTAAAAAAAACCCTTCATCAAAACTTTCACTTCCTATTTGATCAATAATAAATTCCAATCAATACGTAAGAACGTTAACAAAAGACAGAAATACGAATTTCTTGCTCTTTTTTTATTACAAATGTTAACAAAAATAATATATTCTGAATTCGACATGCAAGAATGCTATTATACCTATAAGAGCCTTATTTTTGTTGTTTTCATCGCAGTGTAAAAATTACCAGAAAAATGTTCGACATTGCGTTAACAGCAACTTTCAGTTTTCGTTTACAAATTGATCGCATTAACATTCATTAAAATGCTTTGCTATTAGATCTCTTTCATTTTCTTGCTCTGTTCCCAAGCTATTTGCGATCGACGCAGTATCTCTTCTTCGAACAGTCCTGCCCTGTCATTCTTCAAAGAACCATTTACCACTTTTTTAATCATTTAACTTAATTTTGTTCTCACAATCCATCAGTCTCTTTTTCGTCCGTCCTCTGTTCCTCCATAAGCAACCTACCTACTTTGTTTTGTTAATACTTAACATTTTTTGCTAATTGATTATTATCCTTTTTTCTCATTATTTGGTTATTGGTTAGTTCATACCCGGAAAGACGATTTTCATTAATAGGTGCCCCTTTTATACTATTTCTACTGTGTTTAATTTATCTTTTTGTTTATTTATAACTTAAGTTTTCAGTTATTGTTTTTTCTTGCATTCGTGTAATTTTATCCAAATACCTTAAGGAATTTTTGCATCTCTAAACCCATTCCTTAAATTATCCATACTAGATGTCTCTTTGCTGTGGTTTATTTAATAGTCTCCTCAAAGGGACTCGGATCCGATTGATCTCGGATAGGCATGGGGTGTTATTGGAACTCATCGCGCCCCGTTTTGTCTCCAGTTGAAAAGGACGAATTCCTTCACGCAACCCTTTTTTATGGGATCTCAGCATTGTATGATTATTTTGCTACTTTTACTGAGACTGTACTTTGTGTCGGTGTTTGCCACGAGTTTTAATAAAATAATTATATAGCTTTCATATCAACACCTATTATCCAAAATATTTCAAAAAGAGTCGCCAACGCATTTTCAGCATTTTTTTTTTGCTGAAAATGCCAAATATCGCTCTTTTACCAATTAGGTACTAGTAAGATTAGAGCCGAAAATATAATACTTATACCTATATAGGCATTATCGGAATTCAAAATATCTACAGCGGTACATACTAATAATGACAGAGCTGTTTGGGTTCACTTTTTCAAACGCTTTCGTAAACAGGGTAGTTTGTGTTTGGAATTTTAGATCCTTTAATTTCTCTGAAAATAAATCTACCTATCTAATAAATCTATTTTTACCATTGAGGTATCTTTACCTCAATGATTTTTACATAACAGAGTGACTTCGCCCGCTACGCGTCAAACCATATTTTCATCTAGAATACCTTTTTAAACCTAGAGGTTTTACTATTTTTTAAATAACAGGCCACACATCAATGGCCAGTATCGATAATTTCCTATCTAGTATCTAGAGATTTCAAGATCGAAGCCATAGTATAAGGAGAATTATATCACCATGTAAAGTTTATTTAGATAACATTTTTTTAATAATACGAACTCCTGATAAAAAATCTTTAAGACACCATTGAATACTCAATCATCAATAAGTGGACATCATTCGAGTAAAGGACACGAAGGGTTGCCTTTGAAGAGGCTCTGATTGAACTGACGCTAACCCTTCACACCTTCCGTCCATGAATCTAATATTCTCTGTATAAGAGGAAGAAAATCCAACTAGTGTTGCCACTAGATTCAGTGGATAGCATTAATTCGATTCGAGATTTTTTACGATTTCAATCGAATACCACTTGAATGGTTTTGAAGCACCTCTTGAGCTTTTTAAACGAGTCAAACGAGTTATACGTTTTTGCAAATCAACATGCATCATCAATAATTTTGCTTAGAAATTTCAGTTCTTCCATTATTTTTCTTAGTTGGTACTAATGGGGTTGATGCGTACTCTTAAAGTTCCGATGGAAAAAATACATTTGAATAATATACAATTATTCAAATGTTGATATGTAAACTAAACGCGATGATACAAAACAAGCAGGCACAATTTAAATAAACGGACATCACCGGGTACCTATCTGAATATTCACAACAAAAAATGAATGAATATTCACACAAAATGTCACGGTGCGCCTCCAGTCCAAACATCAAACAGTAAAACCTATTTGTTATCCACGATGAAATTGGGTGTAGCCGCCATTAAAATCGAAAAGTTCGTTACAGGGATAGCAGAAATCGTACGTATCGTGTCGTGTCTCTCCCTTCCAAACAATTATCTCTCTCAGTCGCATAACGCACCATTTGTTCTAGTGGTTTAAGTACCGGATTTTCAAACATAGCTCGGGTTTGTGATCACCTCCGCATTGCGATTTGCGTGGTGATTAAGCCTAATCCCATCATAGTAGTGATAACTTCATTTCTATGATAGAGGCCTTTGTCCTGCTGTGGGACAGTACTCCATAAAGGCTGGGCTGATTTTTTTAGGTAGTTGTGACTCCACTGGTATTGTAGGTATCTATGGGCGGCGGCAATCGCTTCCCATCAAATGATCCGTTTGCTCGTCTGCAAAAAAAAGTACAAAAAGAAATCTTCTTCGGATAGTTTTCTGTGAATATTTTGTCGCGGAGGAGCTGACAGACTCCCTAATCTAGTTGTGCTCGAAAATCAATTGTTCCACTCGAGCACGACTCGGCTAATACCTAGCGCGTGGCTCGGTTTATTGAGCACCTAATTGGCGTTGATGTGTTTATTTGTTCGGCACATTTAAATGTGGGAATCAAGAAAAACACTTGATCGGACGAATCACGCGCTGGCAGGTTCAGGTTTGGTTCCAGCGAGAGAGGTTGAAACTGAATACTTACGGTTAAATGTACGAAAATTGGTCTCCTGTACAGAGCCTGTCATACTAGAATATAAAATAAATAATATGATTTTTATTATAATTTGCAGCATGTTTATTTACTTACAAACATTCGACCCGAAAAACCAGAAAAATTTAAAAACCGAAAAGTTCGATTTCCCAAACCGCACGGTCTTGCGTGCCCTAGTACAGACACGTGCACTAATAAGTATACAACCTCATTCAAATATGACCCTTATAGTCCTGGCATAAGAGTCGATGTATTTACATTTTGTTGCAGGCGCTGTACCTATTTAATATAAAAAGTTGTCTACAGGTTTTTCTTAGTTCTTCTCCTCATTACGGGGAAGGGTTGAGACGGTATACATGAAATTCACGCGCGAGTCGGTTCATAACACGTGCTATCGACCACCATAATTTAGCTCCGTGAGGTGCTAAAAGATGTAATATGATTTCAGAATAAATAAAAATTTGGCATTCAACCTAATTTAGTTCTTTGGTTTTTCTAGAGAACGCATTTCCGCTTTTTTTACAGCAAATTTCACTGACTTTCAAAAGAGCTGTTTAACAAAACCTTACTACTTTGTTTTTTTATGGGATAGGGAGGTAAACAAGCTAGCTTAAACGGGTGAATTTCAACAAACCTAATTACGGTGGCGAATTTTTAAAACCACTTTACATACATTTTCGCCACCGGGATTGCACCACCGGACTTAGAAACAGTAACAAAATTGGCATTATAAAAAAATATAATATTCCACCACTAACTTACAGTCTATAAATATGACAGTTAACTTAATCTCAATAAGCTATAAAACTGGTTTTTATGTAAAGGAGAAAAGACAGCTCAAAATACATGCCACCGGTATTGATACGGTACTTGGGAAAATCACCCAAACCACTCTTTTGAAAGTTAGGGAACTTTGCTCTAAAAAGCAGACATGCGCTCTCTAGAAAAATGAAAGAAATAAATAAAGCCAAACTTGTAGCGTGTCACCCAATTAGTAATAGTCAGGTATCGCCTATCCGTAGTGTTATATTTACTCACGGGAGTGAATCGGAACGCAAGCAGCTTCCCTAAGCCGCCACCTGTAGAAGAGTGGCGCCATTATCGAGAGTAGCGCAGAGAGTTTTGTCAACAAGCCCGCGTTCGCGCCGATACGGCACGGTATTATTGATAATAGTCATAAAACGTTAGTCTTTCACTGTAAAACTTATGTAAAAGTGTGCACGAAACTAATACACGCATTTTCTACTGATATCCGGACTTTCTACTTCCCTACGAACCCTCATGTGGCGACTGCCCACCGCCACAAACTACTATTTAAGGAGACGCACAAAATAAGTTACAAACTAAGAGGCACCTTGTTGGCATTGTCTTATCGCTAACAGTCGCACCAAACCACGAAACTTTTCGCTTCTTACACTCAACATTTATTTATGTTCCCGTCTTCGTAATCAGGAAACAGAATAACAAGATGTGTTATTTTTATTGCAAACCAAAGAATTTTAAAGCTAACAACTCTGTTAATAATGAACTGTGAATTACGTAAGACTCTTATTAGTAGTAATTATGCAGCTTTGATCCGAATTTTACAGAACCATTTTAGCCATAGAAAAAAAAATAAACTGCTATTTGGTCTGGAAACTGATATGGTAATGGTAGTGAGGGAACAATGGATAAGGCTGGCTGGGGACCGTAGTCAAAGGCGAGATTAAGAAGAGGCCTATACTCAGCAGTGGGTTGATGTGGGCTCATTTATGATGATGATTTCTGGTCTAACAAAGGTCGTTGTCTTTTTTGCGTCTTTGCGTCTGTCTAAATCAAAACGAAGACGGACAATTTTCGTGGTAAGTACTTATTTTTTTATTTATCGTCTTTGCAATGGCAGAAAAACAAGTGTTACCCAATCAGGGGTAACGCTTTTTTTTCTTTGATTGCCACCTTTTGACGGAGGTCGGCGATCATGGCGACTTGAACTTTTGACATGTCATCTTCTCTGAACAGAGAGCGCGTACTTTTACTGTACCAATTGGGTATTTGACTAATCTCGATATAGGAAAAAATATTGATACTCTATCAAAATATTTGTAAATAAGAACCAATGGCTAACATTTACAGTTAAAAATATAACGTCTATTTTTAAAGTATAAAATTTAAAAAAAATATATCATTGAACTACCCGTACATTTTCCACCAACTTTTATTATAAAACCATTTATTTAAACGAAACATTTGATATAGCTACCAAACAAAATTTACCAGACGCACACACAGAAGTTTGAGTTGTGACGTCACAATTCAATAGCCATTTGTATAGAGCATTTTTGGGCTTGCCCAAAATATGTGCTCTTAAAGTTGTGATATCTCAGGTAATTCAAATGAGAATCAAGTGACTCTTTCAACGATGTTTCTTAAATTGAGGCGTCTTTTGAAAATTTAGTCAAATACCCAATTGGTGCAGATATTAAACCAGGATGCAGAAAGATTCGACGCCATATAGAGTAATGGGTAACACTAGCCAATTTAATTGTAACAATTGAAATTCAGAATAAACACGGTAATTAATTAATAAACTTTCGCAAAGCGTAGCAAGAGGCGACTTTAACGTGATTTTCCATTTGTTGCATACGAATTAGCCTTAACGTCTTAGGCATACAAAAGTGCGATTGACCACCCGAAAGAATTGCACCTAGTTTTTACAATACAGTACAGTATTTTAGTATTTTTTTTTATGTGATAGGTAGCAGGCGAGCAGGCGGATCACCTGATGGTGAGCAATTGCCGCCGCCCTTGAACACATGCAACACCAGTAGAGTCACAACACAAGTGCGCTGCTAACCTTTTATCCCCTTCCCCCCCGATGGGCCTCCGGTACCCTCACTCACTCGGCTCATTTACATCCCCATACGTGTTTTACTAACCTTTATGAACAATAAAATTGACTTGAAATAAAATCTAGTATTCTTTATAGAAAATTGGCCACGTAAATTGATCATTTTGTATGGGGAGTCGATAAAAGTCTAAGCTGTAGAGTTTGCCCGCGAGACATTTGCTTATATTTTATTAAAAGCCCGTCGTGTCCCACTGCTGGGCAAAGGCCTCCCTACCCCTCCTCCACATTTCACGATCCTGGGCGACTACGGCCCAGTTGGCGCAATAGGTGTCGAGCTCATCCCGCCATCGCCTCCTCGGTCTACCTCGTGGCCGCCGTCGATTTTTGGGTTCCCACTCTGTGGCTGTTCTGGCCCAAAAGGTGTCCGACATGCGGTAGACGTGTCCAGCCCAGTCCCACTTCAGGTGAGCGGCTCTTTTAGTAACGTCCGTGATTTGAGTTCTGGAGCGCAAGTTGCAAGACACTTGCGAAGTGATAAAATGTGTCGTCACTATTTTGTTGATTTGTGTCGTTTTTTTGCCATTTGGCTACGGAACCCTAAATAGTGTCTATTTCTTTTAGCACGGTCATATAACTTCCTATTTCCCTACGACTTATATTCGGCCATTCTTTACATTCTTCTACATTATTTATATGGCGAGCGCCATAAACTCCTGGAGGTTACGACCTGTCCTGCGGCTCTGTACGAGAAAGCTACTCAAATATTCATATTGGCTAATGAATGGCTGCCTAGAGAATGCTACAAACAAAGAATGGGAAGAAACTATGACGGCAAAAGAATGTGGTCTTTTGAAAATCAGCGAGGTATATTCAGGCACGACCTTTTCAAGAAATCGTTTAGTGCCCAGTCTAGGATTACGCTAGTGCTTAGCACGAAGCACCTTCGATAACGTATCGTATCTATACCATTTCCTTCAAAAATGTATTGAATAAGTTAGTTGTATAATCTGTGAACCGCTCTTGTTGCGATACTATCCATTCTGACGTTTGTCCGGTCAATTTTAGCTCTGCTTTCGTACGATAGATTGGGCACATCAATTTTCTTACAAATTGTTTACGTACGATACGATTACGAATTCGGTACGTTTTCTGTGAAAAGTTCGTTTACTACTGGTAAAAGACGAACGTTGTAAAATCTGAGTGAACGGTACGGCAATAGTCATTGATCACTTTTCTGTGCGGCGATGTCCTGATTGAAACAGCCCTAATGATTGCCAACCTTTGGAAGGAACCGGTACCAGGAAAGAAATCGAAATACTTATACGCTGACTGTGCGATCCAAGGTGTTGGCCTCGGACGCCAAAGCTCGCCGTTTTGTTCGTTCCTATCATGGGAACGAACAAATAGGGAAAAAAATATTGAAATCCTATGACAATCCGACCGGTCCGAAGTTCTGAAGTCAGATGGTGCGCCTGGGCACCTAGGTAACATACAGGGTGTATCTGTAAACATTTACATCCCTTTAACCAAGTGTTCTATCAACCATTCTGAACAACATTTGTTCAACAACTTTTCCAAATTCTTCGAAAAATTTTTCGTCTCCACAAACAAAATGACCAAGTCACGTGACCGACTTTGTATGGAAAGATGATATTTTTTATGCGAATTTTCAAAAGTTATGGAACAAATGTTGTTGTTTTTTTTATGTGATAGGTAGCAGACGAGCAGACGGATCACCTGATGGTAAGCAATGCCAACCTTTTATCCCCTTCCCCCCCTCGGTAGGCCTCCAGTATCCTTACTCACTCGGCGAAACACAGCACAGGGGCTGCTTCACGCCGGTTTTCTGTGAGGCAGAAATGTTGCTAGAACACGTGGTTAAAGGGATGTAAATGTTCACAGATACACCCTGTATTTAATCGAATTGATAGGCAGCCTTGTTCCAAATATTGCAAGATTAGATTATTAAACTTCACAAAGAAGTCAGAAGCCGTATACCGTGGTGCGTCAATTTAATCAGAATTAAATTACACGCATTTTACTACGACAAAAATACGTGTTATTCGTAATTGAAAGGGAAACCTCATAAGCTTCTGCTCCAATAACTTTCCTGTTTAGGCAATTTATCCTAACTATTTTTATATTGCGCCTGATGTCGCCTACCGTCGAGTTAATATGGGTTTTATGTGATATTGAAATGGATTTCGGATTTAATAAAAAAGAAGGGTTATATAAAAGTAACTAGTGGCCCGCCCTCACTTCGCTTCGGGACCGTAATTCAGAAACGAACCAATAGATGGCGCTGTGCCCAAATTCATCGCGCAAGCGTTTCGTGTTTTCGGTTTACCTATAAGCCTTGTCGTCGTCTATAGAAGTTACCTCTCCATAAATGGTATAAATAGAAGATATGTGGCTATAAAGGCCAAGTTCGGTAATTTGTAAATGAAGTTACATTAAAAATAAATTAGAAATTAATCAAAGTGACTAGGAGATATTCAACCTATTTTTATGTTGATGTACGTAATACAATAAATTAAGAACCCCTTTTTAAGAGTTTTAAGTCGGTTAAAAATATAACTGAACATCCCCAGTGTTCAGTTCACAATGATCTTTTTTTTATCGTGACATTTTAGCCACATGATTTTTTACTTATTTATATTATTTAAATTCTGGCGTTACCATCAGGTGATCCGTCTGCTCGTCTGCCACCTATCACATACAAAAAAAAACATGAAGACAAAATGAGAGACATAAAAAATGCTTATTATAAGGTGAGTGATGATCTTTTTGAAAAATATAATCGACAAGATCTGAATTGATTATTAATTCGTTAGTTATAGTCAATAAATTCGTTTAACGAACTTTGATAAGCTCCCAAAAACTGGAAGTCACTTTCATTTACAAAATCAGAAGTCGTTATCACTGAAAATAAACTTGAAAATGTGACTTTAAATCCACATTTAATTGTCAATAAACCAGTCGGTTCGGATATTGGATTTGCATGTACCTGCCTAATTGGGGCATTAACCCATATGCGAGTCGGTGAATTACATTCACACTTTATTTTTATCCGCTGCAGTACGAGAAATGCCAAAATGAAATGGTAATATGAAAGACCACCGACGATGCGAATAAGATAAGAAGTTGCCCCATTGATAATATTTTTCAAGATGCGTGTGACTTCATATATAATTCTGTCTTCATTATCATCATCAGTCTATTATTTGTTAAACATAGACCTCTCTTTGGGCCACTTAAGTCGGCTATCGTGGCTAAATAATATTAATTTATTTGTTTAGCACACACGACACACATTTACAAATATACAATGACAGGCTGATAACAAGAACATAACTAAAAGACAAACAAATACAAGTTGTCGTTACCCGGGCAACAAACGGGCAATAGATAAATTTTGTCATGTCTTGGCGCGACACAAAAAGTAGCTCACTAAGCTAAAGCACAAAATATATTTTGTGGCTAAAGCTACAACTTAAGGAAGGTGTTAGGTGCCTTTCTGTAGGTCATGGCGGTAGTGTTATGTGAGTCCTGTGATGATTCACGGACGGCAAAAATACATAAATAAATAAATAAGTATGTGTAATAAATAAATACTTGTCCATAATTGCCACTCTTTGCATGCGGGTAATATAATTTGTCTTACAGAAACGTAATTATGACAAAATAACATCTCAAAAATGCAAGACATCCGACCCATCTTATTGCAATCGTCTGAGCAAATCCGTGTCAAATCGCATTTATTTGAATACAACGGATGTTATTGCGACTTCGATGAGCGCACGCTCATTGCTTGTCAAATTATTTAAATTTTATTTTTATGCGTCCGCGTCTGTCTCTCGGGTTCCTGTAGGTATTGAATGAAGATTTTTGTTATAATTATAGTGGTATTGACAGTGAAAATAAATAATATGTAAAATGATAATTGACATTGTAAATGGCATTAACTAACTTTTCTTTTTAAAAAAGATCCAAGTGCAAGTTAAAGTCAGGTGCTGAGTATTTCCTACACAAAAAAAAAACAATTAACCGTTTAACGTTTACATAATACGACTATTAGTCTAGTTAGAAATCTTAAATAAAATAAAGAGTAGGAAAAACACAAGGATCAAGTGCAGCCGGCGAAGAATGATACCAACCGGCGACAAATGACCAACTACAGAAACCAACCAACCAACAGGAATGGTACGTTTTAGAGTTTATCATATTGCATTAGTATTATGACTTCTGCTAAAATAGATTAATTTGTAATAATATCACAATTTGTTATCTTAATAGCCACTTTGTGCAATTAAAAACTGTGTCACCATCATTAACGTCCATCTCATGAGATATGAGGTGTGGATGATAAATTTTAACACCCACTAAAGATAATATTTCTCTGTTAACGATATTATTTCTAAAATATACGAGTACTAGCTTTTGCCCGCGACTTCGTTCGCGTGGACTTCAGGTTTGTAGCCTATGTGTTATTCTGATGTATATGCTATATTGTGGTAAAGTTTCATTCAAATCCATTCAGTAGTTTTTACGTGAAAGAGTAACAAACATCCATACATCCATACATCCATACTTACAAACTTTCGCCTTTATAATAGTAGTAGGATATTACCCTTAACACTACTACAATGACTCAACGCCATGTTTAAGCGCCCATGTTAAAAAAAAATGTGCCAGACAATCACACCAATCAACCTGGTCTAAAACTAGGGCAACCCCTTTACTATGAGTACCAGACGACGATAATTTAACTGGAGGTGTCAACCCAGAACACCCAGACCCAAAAAGCTTAGAAAATGTAATTTCCTTAATTGATTTGATTAATTGACTTGTTTTATCTTAAAAACGATCGCATTGTGAATGATGCTCACATGTCAGGTTGAGACAAAACTTTATCTAGACTATTAATAAAGAGATAACTTCTGTAGACAACTACAAGGCTTATAGGTAAACCGAAAACTCGAAACGCTTGCGCGATGTAATTTAGCACAGCGCCATCTATTAGTTCATTTCTGAATTGCGGTCCCGAAGCAAAGTGAGGGCGGGCCACTAGTCGTTAATAAAGAGTCAATGTACAAGGGTTTAAATAATACCAAAAATTTCATGCCTCAGCCAGAACGATCTTCAACGCAGTACCAACACTTTTAGTTCCAAGGCTCACAAATTCCAATTTTGGCTTAGGTAGCTTTTATTGAAGCACGCTTCAATAAAGGATTTGACCCCTAAAGAGGTGAAATTAAGGTCCAGAATAAAGCGTATAGTAAAAAAATCTCCTTCGCAAATGAAACTTAGGCTCGTCGAAGTAGTAAAAATCATTTTTTATCTCCAGTCGTTGATAACTGACCTCAGTGACCGTGTCACTTCATTACGCCTTCGGGAGTGATCAATTTGCCGAGTCGTAACGTTTTTACCGGTTTTTCCCCGTAAAACCTTTCAATAAAGATGTTAGGTGCAAGTTAAAAGAGACACTTTTTTAGCCAAGCTTACGACAAACTGTCTGTTAAGTGGCTTGAGTCGACAAAACCGTTTAACAGATTTGAAGAACCTTCATAAAGAGCAGGTTCAAACTAAATTTTATAGGTAATTTAATAAAATCACCTAAAAATATAATTGTAGGGCTAATAAGGTCAAAATAATCGTTGAGAAAATAATGCAGTCATGTGTTGGTATAGTTAGTTAAACGAGTAAGTTAGATTAGAATTGTAGCGTGTATTGTAGCGACATCTAAAAATGACATAACGTAAACTATTGCTCTGTCTCTTTCAAATGCATCACAATAAAAGAGACAAAGCGATAGTTTTCGATAGCGAGGATAGTATTTCTGACTCATGGTAGCGCTACTGGTTACTGGTGTTACCCCACAGCTATAGGTAAGTATACATATATAAATGTTTCGTTACTCACTTAACTTACCTGCTCTCTGGACGTTGATTTTTGATTATGTACCTACCTAGATTAATTTTGTCTTAAATTCAAATAAAAAAAGAAATCCTCCAACCGATACTCGGCTACAGCTGCTAATCTTAACGATCAGCAACGTACGCAGGATATATTATAGTGCTCAAGTGTGTTCGCGAACACAGGTGCACTCCCGATTACACTCTTAATTCGATGGGACACCAGTGTGACACGATCGAAGAGAGATTGGGCGCAGGACCAACGGCTTTCTGGGGAGGGATGTGAAGTAAGGTTCTTCAACCCGTCCTCATGTCTCCTCCCCACTCTGGCGATGCGGGAGCGTCGCTGGGGTTTAGTCGGTATGCCTCCGGTCCCACCCGGAGGAGAGCCCGACATAACCCGCCTGCTCCCCGGCAGGAGGGTATGCATAAGGATTCGTAAGACCACGTTGGCCCACTTCGGGTCAGCGGCATTCCCCAGCGTCAACAAAAAAAAAAGACCAACGGCTTAACGTGCTTTCCGAGGCACGGGGATACAAGACCGCCTACTTCCAGATTTCGGGCTAACACTGAGAATTTCTGGATTTAGCTTCAAATAGCAGAATAACTATAACATTTCTAAAAATGGGAAGAATACAAATGAACACGGGGCAAAGGTCGCCGGAGGCACTAATAGATAGACAAATACCGTACTCTTTATTGCACAAAAAGGGCCAAAGATATCAAAAGGTCATATTGAAATACAATCTTGGCGTTCGTATTGCGTCTCTCAGATATCTGCATTTTTTATGTTACTAAAGGGACATATTTGACCGCAATCATACCTGATGTTAAAATGTTTGAGAATTTTGGAGCAATCACAGCAGTACGTAGGGAGAGATCAGGTTTCTCTTTTATGTATTGAAGAACGACGGTACCATAGCGTAGTGATTATATTCTCTTTGAGTACCATATCGTCGATAGATAAGGCTTAGGTTAGGGAATGCTTGTTCAAAAAAAGTCTACCTATTCAATCTAGCCTAATAGAAGCTCAGGTTATGAATAAGCATGTATTCATGTTGTGTGGTCATGTTGAACCCACGAAGTCAAAGTAATCACTGGCAGCATTTTACCCGCTGTCTCCTCATAACTCAGATCTAGCTCTAGTATTTTTTTACCCCCATTTATTAGTGAGGTGTGAACTCGGCCTTTATTCCCAATCAAATCACAATGATGGAGGACATTCGTCTTGTCATAAAGCCGCACATTCGTCTTTTATTTCTGCCTCACTGCTAATTGGTTAGGTTTGGGTATAAGGGTTAGGCTTCACGCTGAATGAGCATGACTCCTCCCGCTCTAAAGATATTGAAAGGACCCTGAGGGTTTTAAAGGGCTTACCCTGGTTGTGACGCACCATTGGAATTTTCAAATCTATGTGCGCCTATTTTTTTACCATTAGCTTGGCGGTGACCTGCAATGGCCGGACTGCGACAGGTGGCCGAAAACAGAAAGAAATAGCGAAGTCTCGTGTCGGAGGCCAAGATCTACATCGGGTCACTGAGCCAGCGTAATAAGTAAATAAGCAAGCTCGACGGTGAAGGAAAATATCCTAAAGAACACGTTTCAGATAGTTTCAAAACCATGACTCGGTTAGTCAGGGTTCTTCCAAAGATGGGTTCTTCTGTTAAAGTCGCGAAAGTCAAACGTCAACGCTTGACTTATAGACGAAGCGTACTTTGAGCTCCAAAGCGACATCTTTGGACGCAATCGGGAATGACTCGCTTAGATAAGAGTGAGTATCGGTAGTGTTGGACACTGTAATGCACCCTCGAGGTCCAGGCAGGGAGCCGCTTGTGTATGCTGCTGTTTATTTTAGGTAGGCTGCTTGAGGTCATTATTCTGGTGATACATATTGCTTGCGCGATGTAAAAACGCATAGTGCCATCTACCGGCATAATGACGAACTGCTTGCTTATTAGCTTTGTACACACACTACATACATATTTTCACCCACTAACCTGATAATATAGACTGGAACGGCAACTGTAACAAAAACGTTCACAATGTTACTTCAATATTCTGTCATACCTATTTTGATTTTATGGCAATGGAAAATAGAGCGACGTAATAAAATTCTATTGGCATAAGAGTAGTTTAACTGTCACTATTAACACCCTGCTGGTATCATTTATTGCCTGTGATGTATATCTAGCTGTTTATATAGCTGTATTTTATTGGAATCGTCTTCCATCATCAGCGTGTTATTCCTGCGAGACGAGGAGCTAATAGTAGAAATATGAACATAGACTTAAAAATTCAGTGTTTGCATCCTAAGATTCGAACCTCGTTCACTGATCAAACTTTAATGGGCGTACGTTTGTCCACTGAGCTACAATCACACATATAATGAAATTGTTTTCTACCAGGACATAGTTACGAAAACTAGAACTAACCCACAAAAAAATTATTTTGAGATAGTTGAACTATTGATGTAGAAAACGTAGTGGAGAGTCTATTAAATTAAAATAAGTCGAGTTCATCTGAAATGAGGGTTGGTTCTTGTTTGCAATTCAAAACTACATTTTGTGCAATTGCTTTACTAAACATTATAGAACTATTGAAAAATAGTGTCATTGCATACATTAATTAATTATCTTACCGTAGAGTTGCTTACTTTTGATAAATTCGGGAAGAAAAAATATATGTATTTATTGACTATTTTGTTGACTCCGGGTTTTTTTTGCAAAAATTACTACGTAACTTGAACATCCTTTATTCATTGGTACAGAATAATGATTATACTACATACGAGTACTTGTGCCCTTTACGTGCAACCACAAAATACTTGTGTGACAGCAAATGGTAATATTAATTCAATAAAATTGAACAGAGGGAGAAAGTGATATACCAACCTTACCTTTGTCTATGTAAGTAATTACGTGTATGAATTATAAACATTGTAATAATGTTAAAAGGTTATACAAGTCAAAGTCTAGTCGGAGGTGATGTATAAGTAATGCAAGTTTAATTTGTGCATAGCTTGGAGCTAAGCTATTTGAATTAGCTTAGGTCGCGAAGGTGACGCAAGTTTCTGAATTAAAAACATTTTTTAAAACATATGGAAATTTCCACGGATTCCTAATTGTCACTCTCTACTAGGTGTCACCTCTATATGTCCCGTGCGTAAATAACGATGTAGGTACCGAACTTCTACTGACTAAAGACAATTAAAAACTCAATCTGATCAACTTGTGTCGAAGGTTTTTTGCAATTCTCGGTTGCGTCTCAAGCTGTCGTTTTGAAGCCCCGGGTGCGCTTAAACCATAATTTGGAATTTGGGGAGTCTGGTAATTAAGTAAATATTCATTCAGCAGTTTCATCTTAATTCGTTGGATTAGTATGGGGTTCGGTTACCTAGTTTAATTTATGCTTCGGTTAGTTTAGCTTCCACCACCACCCGGTATGTGAAAGGTTGTTTGTTCGAGTCACACCTGAACCATCTGGTGAATTTTTTCTATGTGCAATGTGTACTTAAGAATAAATTGCAAATAATTGCTACGTATAGCAAACATAAAATTTGACTGGGAATTATTGGATTTTTGATCTTGAAAATTGAATGTGAAGGACAATTCTGAAGAGTCAAATTTTTATTGAGAAAGACATGACAGAACAAAAAAATCAATAACATTTGTCCACCAAAAGTAGAATACAAAGGATTAAACCAGATGAACCGAGCTTTCGTACGACCCATGGCTGAATCCCACCCAAATCTACGAAATCCCTTTTCTTTGACTCTGTGATAGTATATTTTCTGAATGATTCTAAATTATATCCACACGAGAAAACTCGTAGCCGATATTACTAAACACGATGGAAGACGCCTCCAGATTTGTATTTACATATTATAATAGTAACAGACTTACCTATTTGAGCTCAATGAAAAAATCACTACATAAGAAGACACACACAATAACGGATATAGTATATAGGTATGAAGCTCATTCGTGAGGTTTAACTTCAGTTAAACTAAGAATGGGTTTTCTTTTTTGAAGTGGTCGCTTTTTAAAGTACCCAATATTATTACATTTATTTTTGTGATAAGTGGCAGATGAGCAAACGGATCACCTAAGCGATTGCCACCGTCCTTAAACACGTGCAACACCAGTAGAGTCACAAGTGCGCTATCAACCTTTAATCCTCTCACCTCCCGATTGGGCCTCCGGTACCCTCACTCAGCGCTGCTTCACACCGCTCCTCTGTGAGGCCGTGGTATCACTCCGGTCAAGCCGGCCCATTATGCCAAAACGTGGAACTCCCACGATTCAACATGCGTGTGGAGATATCAAAAATAGGAACATTTTTGAAACGGTTTTTTCTGAAACCCAATTTAGAACGGGGTTAAATATAATGACCACCACAAAATGCTTTGATACCCTTAGTTCTTTTACCAAAAATATATACTGAACACCAGAAAAATTAAGTCTAAAATTACAATAGTACTACCTATTTTAGTCACGACTGCTCTTCAAATTGTATTCGAACACCAAATATAGTAAATGACCACCAAATGCTAGCGAGCAAATTAATGCGATATTTCTGTCTAAATAAACTACTATGGTTGCCATAAAATGTAGGCTTATTACCAAATAAAGTATTATGATGCCATATTAAGTTATGTCTCCGGCTTGCAATCCCCCCTCTCACCGCATCGCAAGCGCCGCGCTCGCTCGGACACGATCTCCAATTTAGTCACGTGCAAGCACTTGCGTTCATTGGGTGTGTTTTGTTTTCTGTCTGTTGCGCAACCGACCCAATCGGTTGGTATCTTTGCAATGGCTAATGAAAACTTAGCGGGACCGAGTTCTTGTGCTCCGCTGTTGAGTTCGTCATCGGAATCAGATAAAGACGAAGATAAAATCACAGAGCATACGAAAAAACGTCGAAGGCAAAATAAAGTTTGGGTTTTTGAAAGAAAATTTATAACTGTGCGGAGCGCAGAGGAATTTATCAAAAATGAGAAGACCTGGTCAATTCATAAAATTCATAAGACTGAAGAAGGAGTAAAACGTTTATTATCGTTGTAACAAAGTGAAGCTTCGGGCTGAAATTCAGTGTTCTGCTGCGATTTATCTTTTATTTGACGCATCGTGTGATGATATATTATTATTTCGTACTGAAAACATGTCACGACCATGAAAATAGTGACTATCAGTCGACTAGTGGAATAAATCAGGCAACGAAAAAGGAAATAGAAAAACTATTCGAACTGCAGTTTGAAACCTAAATCTATTATGAAGAACTTAAGTAAAATTGATGGACTAGTTCTGCCGACTAAGTTACAGTTAAACAATTATCTTAAAATTATACGTAAGAAAAAATACGGGCCGTCGGTAATAGCTTGGGACAGCTTGAATTATGGTTAAAAGAAAACTCTAAAGTACCTGATGACAATCACGAAGTTTTTGTTGTTGCCTATGAAATTTCTGAAGATGATTTAGATCAGAATTTCCGGTTCATGTTAACGACAAAATATTTAATCGGTCTATCACGCCAATGTTCTGTTCTTCACGCGGATGCCACATATAAACTCATTTGGCAAGGGTTTTCCAGTACTTGTAATTGGAACTACAGACAGAGATAAACATTTTCACCCATTTGGATTAGCTGTGACAACAGCAGAACGAACGGAAGATTTATATTTTATTTTCCGCTTTAAAAAAAGCAGTTTCCCTCAATCTTCTCAGACACTTTAACTTGTAAAGTTTTGGTCTGTGATGCAGCGAAGGCTATACAAACTGCCTTTGCGTGCACGTTTGGAAACGGATACAGTCATAAGAATGTGCTGGGGGGCGCATGCGAAAAAGAAGATACAACAAGAGTAGAGGCAAAGTGTGCAAAAGAAATCCCAAAAAGAGATTTTACAAGATATTGATGACTTTACAGTTGGCCTCAACTCAGGAAATCTTGATCGAGCCAGCGAAAATTTTGAACAAGTGGAAAGCCGAAAATGATTTTGTTACATACTTTGAAAACGAATGGCTCATACTAAATCGTTGCTGGTATTTGGGCGCATCACCGGGGACTCCTGCTACAAACAATGCTCTAGAATCTTTCAATAAAACAATAAAAGATGGTGGCACGCTTCGTGAGCGTCATCCCTTGGCGCGGTTCTTAGTAATTGCTTCTGATATAGTCAAGGACTGGTCTAATGAATACATGACTAATTCTGAGAGACGGTTCGCTGAATTGCCGACAGTATCTTAAAGACGTGACAGAAAGTTACCAATGGGCAAAACTGTCGAAGCAGGTGCCATTAAAGAATAGCACTGAGCTAGTTTGCTCATACAGAATTCCAGCTGGGTCGATTTAGATTGCAAAAATTATGAAAAGCCGTGGGAGACCTTTGACGAATACAAAGAGCAACATTTTAGCGAGTGGAAGTTATAATGCCCCGAGTAAAGGAAAATTGGTTACACGGCAACATTCAATTGCCAAAGTTTCTCAAAGATTACATTTGTAAAGCATCTCGTCGGAATTGGCGATTCGGCTTAAGCACGTCCAGCCACCTTCGAGGCCAGAGCTATTCCTATTGGCATGAAGCGCAAAAGAGGACGACCAGCCAAGCTAAAAAAGCATTATTGTGCAGTAAATTATTACAGAAACTGATTCTTCTTAAGATTTTTTAAATGCTTTAGTTTTAAGATCTTTATACTGTTTATTATTAGTTTTAAAAGGACAAATTTTTATTGATTGTTTCAACAAGTCAAAAAAAGGATTATTGAAATTGGAGTTTTGTTTTTTATCTTAGGTATAGCATCCTAGGTATACTATTTTTTCGTAGTGGATTTTGAGACAAAAAGGAATTTTATTTACTGTGTTTGTCAAATATTTTTTCCCTGAGGGTAATTACTTTAATCGGATACGAGATGTTATTTTTTGCATGTCATTTTAAATTTAAATGTGGCCTAATAATTTGGTGTTTGTTAACTATTTCTGGGGGAACAATGATTTTTTTTGGACTCAGTTTGCTTAAAAAGGATAGCAAGATTGTAAAAACGTTGGTTTATAATTTTACATTAAAAATGCTGTTTGATTTTGGTGATCATTTACTACTTTCGGGTTAACAATGATTTATTTGGGTCATTTTGCTAAAATAGGATAGCAAGATGTTAAAACTCTGGTTATAATTTTACATTAATATGCGGGTTCATTTTGGTGATCATTTACTATTTTTGTCTGCTATATGTAACTATATCTGGTAGTAAGTTAAACATAAGCCATTTTAGAACTCATAAATTACTAGCCCCTGAAAATCTGAATAGGTTTGTCATTCAGCTTGAATGATTAAAAAAAAACTTTCTCATTATTGAGTAAAACTCGCGAATATTTATCAATGTAACGAAAAGTATATGGGCCGACAAAATGTAGATAATTGGAATTATGCCCGAGCTGTGGTTAGATTGCCAGCGGAATATTGACTACTATGCCTGCGAGAAAAAAAGATTATTAATAATTGTTAAATTTATCTGTACCTCAAGAAACTATCCCACGTTACTTAACTTATTAAGGCATGTAGTTGTCCCCTATGAACGGATTTTGAACCATATCTGGCAGAACATAAGTGTGAAAATATATCCTATTAAGTGTTAAACATTGCTAAAGCAATCGAAATCGTTCCTTTGTAATAAAGCAATTACCTACAAGTACCTGTCTGATGACAACTGTATTGAATCTTTCACTATTCATAAAATAATGCCTACGTTAGTAGTAATGCAACTAAGCTACCTGTAATGAACTCAAGTAATCTTCTGGCGTACGTAATTTTTGTTCATGCTGCTCAAATGTATCAAGCATCTACAAAACTCGTAATTACTAGCCTTACAATCCGAAGACATGGAAATATCTACACGTAACCTACACCTAATCTCCTAGTACTAAAACTTTGAATGACCTTTTAGCTCGCTCCGCTCCGCTTTTCCGTTTCGCTCCGCTTTACCCGCTCCGATCCGCTTTAACCGCTCCGCTCTCATCCCCGCTCGCTCGCAACCTCATCCCGCATAAACGCAAGTGAAATTACGCGTTGAAATAAAGCAAACATCTGGAGACATCGCCATTAAATCTTTGAGTGGCCGTAAAAATATTGCCACATACTAATTTAGAGGGTCGCCTTATATTTTACGAAGATGTTCGCGTTACGAGCTCGTCGCCAGCCGTAAATACGAAATGTCTCGTTTGTATTTTGTGTTTCATAATTAGTTGTTATATTGAAATAAAATGGAGTTATGAATTGCGCGGAAATTTTGTTTGTATTATTAGCGGCTTTTTTTTTCTAAAAGGTGGCCAAGCGCATAATATAAGCCGGTGCCCAAACAACTATAAGTTTTGGCTTTCACGCTTAGATTTTTGCTGGGCATTAAAATATTTTTAGATAAAATTTATAAAACTAAATGTAGGACTATCTACATATTAAATTTTCAATGTTTTGCAAAATAAATATCTGCTGTTCCATACAAAAATAATAATAACGTATTGTTGCCAATAATTGTTTTATAACATTGGAAAACCTTATTTTAACCCAATAGCTATTTATTTGCAACAAAAAGGTAGGTATATCATAAAAATACAAAACATTTTCATCCAAACGTTTTTCTGTATGTTAAGTGAATTGAATAACATTTTGCTTTAAAAAACATGAAATTGGACCAATTCATTTTAGACATTATTGGGGCTTGAAAGTATAAACTCGTTTACATGTTATTTCGTACGTGGGTAATCGAATTCAGTAACGAACTGAGCGAGAAAGCTTTTGTAAGAGTTCTGTATCTCTTAAGGAAAAACGGTTATAATAAGCACTTCCTTCCTCGTCGGACTGTAATAATATTTGTCTATGGAAAGCCTTCAAGTTATTAAATTAATGCATACAAACGAAAATTGGATAATTAGTAAGTCTGCAGGAGTCAAAAAGCGACGAATCTGACCAAAAAAACAAGAAGTAATGTCAATTTAATGATGATGAGATTTCTCATATTATGATCAACTGTGAAAATAATATTCGTCTTTGAAAAGCCTTTAAGTTATTAAATTAATACATACAAACGAAAATCCGATAATTAGTAAGTCTGCACGAGTCAAAAAGCGGCGATTCTGACCTAAAAAACAAGAAGTAATGTCAATTGAATGATGATGATGATGAGATTTCGCATATTATTATCATTGTAGTAAGTAGGCCAATTTAGGGTCAACGACCTCAAACATGATATTAGTATGGATGTGCTCGAGGGATTGTTAAATTTCGGAAGTATTCTAACGTGTTTTATTGTCACTTTTACTAACAAGAAAGGTAGAAAAAAGTAAGTAAAACTTTGCAAATCAAAATAAAGAACTTTAATCGACCTTATAAGTATACAAATTGATTATACCCATTTATATTGCGTTTTCTACTTGTCCATGTTAAGATTTATTAGTCGACAATAAATTGCTCACTTACGACCGGTGTAGGGCAGTAGTTTGTTAAAAATGTTAGTGGTTTTTAAACATTAACGTCACTTTAATTCCCAAATACCCATGATATTATAGCTACGTTACGTTGTAAGGAACCATCTACCTTTACAAGTTCAACACACACTTGGCCGGTTCTTACGAGAACGTAAAGGTTAAGGTGTCCAAATTGTATAACAGGTCATGAACTCATGACACTTTCACAATATCTTAATGATAAAATTATATTTTGAGTGGGTGTCTTAGCGTAGATGGGTTTTAAAATAACTTATTCATTAAGAAAATTACACCGATATAATTTGTCTAGGTGTTATTTATATCTAGACGTCTATCTTATTACTAGAAGGTCTTAGATCTTCAGCGTAAAGTTAATAAATAAAATTATAAAATGAGTTAGGTAGCGGGAAATTTAATAAGTACCTAACTTGTGGCCCAAAATAGGGAGGATGAGTATTTAATATTAAATAAAAAAAATTGACAAATGATTATTCAAAATTATTAAAATCTCGTCACGGCTTACACAGGTCACAGAAGGGACATTTTTACATTTTGACTTTTTGCAGTGATACAAATAGGATGATCGATGCAGTTTTATAGCAGCGATACAATCAGTGATTTAAACAACACTAATCGGAAACCAATCTATTATACTCTGATTCATAATCATGTAAAGTAAACTGACAGATGTCAATGTGTCATCCCCATACATTATCACTCAATTTGACACATGCAAAATGTCAAAATGCATAGAAACTTGTCACTTTCATCTGTCAGTTTACTTTACATGATTATGAATCAGAGTACCTATATACTTTAATTTTTAATCATGTGGAGTAAACTGACAGATGCAAATGTGAAGTTTCTATACATTTTGACATTCTGCATCTGTCAAATTGAGTGACAATGTATGGGGATGACACATTGACATCTGTCAGTTTACTCCACATGATTAAAAACCAGAGTTTAGTCATTTTTAGGTAGCATTGACATCCAAAAATAGCCACGCAAGAAAATAATAAACCCTAAACGTTCCATTTCAATCTACCCATTTCATTAGTGTTATAAACCGTTTGATAGTCTTTACCCTAAAATACGGTCCTCAATATAACTGGAGATCGTCAAAGGGAACATCGCGTACCTCGCTGGCTGGGCCATCAAATTATACGGGTGTTACAGACACCGTGACATGCCGTAATATGGTGATTGCCATTCGCATGTTCTTCACAAGTCAAGGTTGTAGTTGAGACATAGGGCTGGCCGTGTTTTATCGATGTCTAAGTGTAACCAACAAATAAAGAATGGTAGCTAGCTGGCTAGCTGGTGGTGGCTGGCTGGTGTGGGCTGGAGGAGAGTGGCCGAAAATCGGGAGCGGTGGCGTGCATTAGGGGAGACCTATGTCCAGCTGTAGACGGGTGTGGGTTGCTGATGATAATGAAAGAATGGTAGAAATCTATGATTGTATGGGAACGAGTGATGGTAGCTAATTGGATAAGAATGCGCCTCACATGCCGGGGGTCGTGGTTCGAATCCTAGTGTGCACCTCTGGATTTTTTCATTCATTTACTCGGCGGTGAGGGAAAACATTGTGAGGAAACCTGTACGTTTAACAGTAAAAGTAAAAACAGCACTTTTTGTTTTGTGGAGCCGCCGAGAGACTATGTTAGATAAACATGTGATTTAGCCTGCAATATTCCAATCTCCAAGTCTTAGAGACAACGTTTATAACCACCATGGACGCATAATAATATATTTTAATATCTTAAAATTGATATCGAACACACTGATGACAGATTCTTACATAAATCACCACACAACTTTATCAATAATTCCCTGCACGTTACAATTTTCTAACAGATAACAACTCCCAACGAATATGAAACATGCTTCGCCCACAAAATTTCTCGTACCGCGATAACTTGAATAAAATATCGATAAATTTAAAAGCAACTTGCATCCCTACGTTCTCACGTCATATGGGATTTCTAAAATATGACTGTGATATCTTGAAACTTGACTTTGCACTGTGAAGTTGAGACAGAAAAATGTGGGAAATATATCTGAGATTCTGTTAGGGAGCGACAGGATAATAACAGTTTGTTTGCTTTATAATAGGAGCGGATGCTACTGTTGGATTTCAAGAAACTGTAGCTACTTTTCATTTTATTTTACCAATTTCACCACCATTTGAGATATACGTTAGGAAAGCCATGGATGAGACAGTGCAAACTGCTGCTGCTTAGACAGTAGACAGATACTTAATCGGCTTGTTGCTTCAAACAAGTCGAGTTACTCTCTTGCTTGCTGCTGGAGTTACTCGTAAGTGACGCCCAAGCAATGAGAGTTAAGTATAAGTAGTCGTAGTCCTACTATAATGCTGTTATAAACTAGTTTTTATACCTACGCGCGTATATACATAGGAACTCATTTTTATAAGCGCATTTTGGCAGTAGTACCAGTGTTGACGCGCTTCTAAGCTCGTATCGTGAACAGAAAATCGTTGCTATGGAAACGTCACGGCAATTAGGTATTTCTCAGCTCACGCAGAATACGCCGAAATACAATCATATACGCAAAATTCAACGAGACCATCGTCGTCCAACTTCTTGAGATAAACCAGCGAATGTCTCAACCGATATCCAAAATCTCCACTATTCCATTATTTGAGTGTATCCTCCAGCCATCTCGTCTGCTTTAACTATGCCTAAAATTTTACGTTGTAGGTACACAAAGTGTACCCAAAGGGTACACGTATAGCGAACTTTGACGTCGGAGGACAAGACTGACAAGACCCACCTTGGATCGCTGAGCCATGGCCAGGGCCTACACAAAGTCTTTTTTTTCTTATACCCTAAATTCTTTGGATAGGAGTATTTAAGTAGTCGTTTCGCAGACCATGACTCTATTCGGATCACTGAGCCAGTGGAGTAAGTAAAGTATTAAAAACACGACCTAACTAATAGAAATTTAGGTTCAGAGGTAATCTAATAGAAAATTAGACTCTAGACTCCCTACTTAATCTTTGATAAATTCATTACACGAACAAGGGCAAACTAACACACTTCTGCATTAAGATATTAATAAGGATTATTATTCTACAACATTTATTTTTCATTACAGACTAGCGAAGTAGTTAATAGCGATCCGATGTTCAAATATAATTTTCTAGTAATTGAAGAAACGTGTTCAGCAGAAATTGCTACCTATATTTTTCCTTAATCTTGTAAACTGAAAGTGTTTTCTGATAAAAAAATACATTAGAAGTTAAATGTACATATGTAATGTTTTTAAAAGGCCGGTGGCACACCAACAACAGCTCCTGTAAGTATTGCAGGTGTGCTTGAGTGGTGGTAATGGTGGTGAGTGAGGCCACCGGAGGCCCACCCGGGGGGAAGGGGATAAAAGGTTGGCAGCGCACTTGTAAGCGGAAATGCTTACCATCAGCCCCATCAGGTGATTTGCCTGCTCGTCTGCTACCTATCATATAAAAAAAACCAATCAGATGGTCCGTCTGCTGCCCCCTATCTCAAAACAAACCTGATGAACAAAAATTTATTAAATAATTTGTTTTATTATTTAATTAATATTTTTTTATAATATTAATATTTATTGATTCAATTTATACCTACCTATATATCGATATATTATAATTATTTAGTTTTTAAGATTTGCGACACTTTTACAGGGTCCATAGGGCGAAATTTATTATATTTAAGACCTGTATGTGCCATAATGAAGCAATAAATATTATGATTATGATGATAATCGTTTCTAAATTTTTGTTCGTACCTAGATTCTTGACTGATTGTGTTCACAGACTGATACACCGTGTATTTGAAAAATTACTATTTATTTTAGACCTAATACGTGTGTTATGATAAATCACATTGGATATTTTTTAATTTTCAATAATAAACATCCTATATTGTTAACTCTAGAGATGAAAACGAAGCCTTCTTAATCATTAGTCAACTTAAATTGCCAATTCTGAAAAGTTACTCGTGCAATTAATTTTGTAACTCGAATTATTAAAGCACATTTCTTGATTACCAACTTATTATACGCGAGCTACATTATAATTATATTAAAATTATGTAGCTTTATCCATATCTTTTAACAAACCGAACCTAGCGAACAACAGCAGTAACTATAACTAACCCAGCAACATACTAACCTACTAAACGTTTTAGCAAATTTATCTCTCACAATAAAAATTACATTAAATAATAGTCATTACATTATTATGAAAGAAAACAAAAAATTGTAGGTTCTTTCGGACCTCCAAATCCAATTGGTATCATCTAGTGTTAGTAACAATGTTTGATGTAAAATCTTATGTTACGAGTAGCACTGTGATAAAATAAATTTAACTAAAAATTTTAAAGTATTCCAAATGAATATTCTGTACTGAACTACTGATTTGGTTAGTACTTCTCTCTGAATCGTCTTATTAAAATCATCTCAAGATGGCTTCAAATCCTTTGAATCAATGTCAAAGAGTATTTCAATAACTCTTGGGATTTTGACTGATGGTTCTTCAAAAAGTGAGAGTGGGCCCTCAAAGAAACACTAAGATAAACTGGTAGTTTTTATGAGAGACGAAGCCAAACGAGTAATGTGATTGTGTTAACCAAATATTTTTTTATTCTATTTCTATTCTATTCCATTCTAATGGCTGGTTTACCTACCTCAGTTTTGTGGAACGGTTTGACTTTTTTTTATGTGATAGGTAGCAGACGAGCAGGCGGATTGCCTGATGTTAAGCAATTGCCGCCGCTCATGGACACTTGCAACACCAGTGGAGTTACAAGTGCGCTGCCAACCTTTTATCCCCTTCCCCCCCGGGTGGGCCTCCGGTACCCTCACTCACTCAGCGAAACACAGCACAAGGGCTGCTTCACGCCGGTTTTCTGTGAGGCAGTGGTATCACTCCGGTCGAGCTGGTCCATTCATGCCGAAGCGTGGCTCTCCCAAAGGATATGATTTAGAGACTTTTAAAAGGCCGGCAACACATCAGCGACCTCACAGATCTGGCACATAGTGCTTAAGCTACTTAGTACGGAGTTAGTGTGTAGTTAGTACGTTTTCGGCATAGGCAATTCGACCTCATCATCTTGTAACGCCAGTGAATACGGTAAAACATTCGATTCGCCAACAAATCTGATATTTCTGCGATATCATTCGAGACAGTAACAATCCCTAATTTCGCCTCTGGTGGCTTATAACGAAGCCGTCCGGAACGAATGAGAATACACCTATTTCATTCAAACAAAAGCACGCACAGAGCGTGTGAAAGGGAGGCAAGCTCCCATTCGGACGTAACCGTTTTAAAATATGCCCTCTGATACGGCAGCCTCGGCGCTATCTACCAGTCTCCACAATGCACGCCGACATTGATTGATGGTTACCTAAAAATTGATAGCCCGATAACTATTCAGCGTTTCCTTTGTGAATTTTTAACAGTTATCCCTAAACGTGGTTCCAATTTTAAAGATCTGTGTTAAAAGGCAGTTGACTTAGGCAACGGTAAATTATTGAATGACTGCGTTGACAGTTTTAGATTACTTACATTAAAAAAAAAAGTAAAAGTATCAGCCTATATACTGTCCCACTGCAGGGCAAAGGCCTCCATCACAGAAATCAAGTTTTCGCTACTATGATGGGATTAGGCTTAATCACCACGCTTGCCTAATGCGGATTGGTGATCACAAACCCGAGCTATGTTAGAAAAATTCGAAACATACTTTTGCTCGACCCGGGAATCGAACCCGGGACCCCGAGATCACGCCCCGTTGGTCTAGTGGTCTAGATTACTTATATTACTTTTGTGAATTTTCTGCAGCTATTCCTAAACATCGTTTCAATGTTAAAGATCTGTTTTGTAAGGCAGTGACTTATGCCAGGGTATATACTTAATTGAATGACTACGTTGATAGTGTTTTACATTATAAAACAAATAATGATACATTAGGTTGATTCTATAGAAGTAGCCCAGTCAACCGATTCAAAGGTTCTAAATCGGTAAATATTGGTTTTTAATTTAATTAATTTAGTTTTTTTTTTGCATTTCAGATTTTTATAAGTATTTAGTGACTTAACCTGCATAAAAAGTCAAATACTTATTTGCCTTCTTTTTAATTAAAACCACGTAAATCGCGCCTAAAAGTTTGGTGTAGAATAAAATTTACTAGTCTATTAAACTTATTTAAAAAGGGAACAAGACATAGTTTATCCGGAAAGATTAAGCACTTGCGCAAAGTAATCGACGCCCAGCACCATCTATTAGTACTATTTGAAACTAACGTCCCGAAACAAAGGGATGGTGGGCAGTGACCTTATATAGCTGTAAGGTGTTTCTTGAAATAAAAAAATCTGGTAGAAGTAAACAATGAAAATACACCGTCTCTAAAATTTCATACTCATCCTAACTAACCTTACCAAACGAGCGAACCGAATAACCGAACCGTAACCGAATGAGATAAGCGTTTGAACCCGAAACTCAAACAAGACACGATTACACAAAGCTAGAATCGGTCCGTTCATTTATTTCCCTATCTAAAACTGAAACGCGGTTTCTCCATCCTGTTTGTTCCCGAGTCTCGTAAAATAGAAGATAAACACAAGTTTTGGACCTTTTATTAGAAAACTTCAAATGGTTTATTCAACTGGAATGCCCGTGTATCGCCGTACCTTACCGGCCGTAATGCTGACAGCTCCACAAAAAAATGTCGTTATACGACGTAGTAGCACAAAATATAAAGGACACAGAAAGGAGACTCAGCCTTAATTTTGAATTTAGAAGAGTTCGTTGACATATGGCTAGGGTTGTTGCCCGGCATGAGTACATAAGCGCGCGGCCTCTACCATAGACCTCGACAGTTCGAGCAATCTTATGTCATAAGTTAGGATTAATGTGGTCGAAAAGGCGTATTTGCCCGTTAGTGCGCATGCGTGAGTACATGACATGTTTTTAGCTCTTAGTGGACAGTCTACTTTCTGTGTCCTTTATATTTTGTGGTAGTAGCATTGCAAACAGCGCAGTAGATAGGTCTGTACCTATTTGTGCACACACTTGTACGTACATAACTCTATAACCTATCTTGCGTACCCACTTAGGCATAGCTGATATAATGGAAGGCGGATTCATTACTGTTCTGATTCCTTCTTCCTGTCGTTCAGGAACGCCAACGTTTATTATTTTCGAAATAAAATGTTTTTACGTCTGTACATTAGAATAAAAGTGACATTTGATTAATGTTCATTTTCCTGTACAAACTTGTAACTTGTCTTATTCAGAACAGTGCTGTAAAAAATTTATTATCTCTTTTGATTTTTAAAACAATAAAGAGCCTATGAAATATTATACTTATGTCAAGATTTTGTGATACTTAGCTTAATCTATATTTCGAATTTTTATACCAACCTCTTTTTATTTTTGTGATCACCAATTCATGTAACGATGACATGATTTTATGTTGGAGGCCTTTGCCCTGTAGTGGGACAGTATATAGGCTGATAAGTACTTTACTTATTATTTAGTCTTACGTTCCCTCTACAAAAGATCTTAGTCGTACTTTATGATAAACTAGTCTAGTGTGGAATTAGCGTTCGTTAAGTGGAATTAACATAGGCAAAGTTATTCAGACTCACGTGCGTCTAATTTCACTGTTTTCCCTGCCTTTCAATGAAGAATTACTGAGATGGAAGTATTTAGTTGTTGTAGAGTATATGCTTGTTAACAAGGAGATATTAAGATTTTAAAAGATAAATTGCGACTCATCTAGAAACAACAGACCACAAGACGCTGTCGAACAAACACTAGTGATGTGTCAATAGTAGTTTGAATAAATATCGATAGATAGCAGGTTGCATACGTTATAGTCGTATTCTTGGTACATGGCAAGTGCTTGAGAAAACGGTAACCGCTGTTTCATAATTTTACTTTACAGATATATTTATAAGTAAAAAAAAACTAACTAACTACTAATAATTGTTTTATAAGCTTTTCTTATAAAACAACTGAGTATGTCACAAAACACATGCATATTGATTTTACATTAATATCTAACTAAAAAAATCCCCAAAATTGGCTGTCACTGTTTAGTTCCACCAATATGTTATGTACTACTTAATGTAATATATTAATAATTCTTACATATTAATTACATTGCTATTGGTAGCTTATGCTGTGTGTGCAATTTATCCCCTAAATTAATACATCTAACGAATGCAGTTAAACGGCCATAGTTCGAAATTAACCGTTCTGATTAAATGAAGCCAGGATGGCCTATTTAGTGTCTTCGACGAACGAACCGTTATTTAATTAATAAATAAGAGCCACTTGTTAGTCGATGTAGAATAGACCGGCCTAGAATTTATAAACATTAACAATTAACAAAAAATCAAAGTTGCCAAAACTTACCCCAGCAAATCGCAAGACTATCGATCGTTGGCGTTGGACTGTGCAACACTATCGAAAGATTCTGCAATTTCGACTTCACAACTTCACTCAAAAGCAGATTTGTGGGACTGGGGCGAACTGTATTTGTTTCGCCGATTGCCCTATCCATCAACCCATTACTTACCCAATCTCGGAACCGTCCCTTGGGTATCTTTTGCCAATAAAAAGGGGACTGAACTGCGATCTTTGTTTATGGAATGGAAAATGAAAAGTTTTGTTTAAAATAAAAATGTAACGGATCTTTCAGATCAAATGGAATGCAGAAGGCCACAAAACAAGTCAGTGTATTTGCACAATGCGCCTGATTGTAATTTTAAAAAATATAAAAGATTTATTGTGTCGATTACAGACAATATAACTCCTATGAAGGTGAGATGGCAGCCTTTTTCATTGTAATTACCGAACGCCCCAGATCTTGGAACATGGTCTACCTAAGCGTACCCTCGATAACCCGGTAAGCTTATAGCCAGAGTAAGCTTTGGGCTCGACCGGAGTGATACCACTGCCTCACAGAAAACCGGCGTGAAGCAGCCCCAGTGCTGTGTTTCGCCGAGTGAGTGAGGGTACCGGAGGCCCACCCGGGGGGAAGGGGATAAAAGGTTGGCAGCGTACTTGTAACCCCCCGGTGTTGCAAGTGAAGTGTCCATGAGCGGCGGCAATTGCTTACCATCAGGTGATCCGCCTGCTCGTCTGCTACCTATAACATTAAAAAAAACCGGGAATGACACTGATATGAGTTGAGCAAAACTGAAGTAGAAAGAACAATATTTATTCGTTGCATTACATTTTTTTTATTTTGCCCAATTTGTCCCACTGCTGGACAGAGGCCTCCCGCAAATGCCGCCATTGCAATCTGATTGTAGCGGTGGTTTGCCGATTGTTGAAGAAGTGGTCCAAGTCATCACGTCATCTCTTTTACGTCCTGCTGGCTGCCAGTGTGTAATGATTTTGGTCCACCTCTCTGTAGGATGCACAAATAAATAATGTGGAAATAAAACAAATGTAACAACACTGAAAAGGCACATACTCAGCAAGTGTCGGAGTGTCAGAGACACCCTGATAGTGGTGGGTCGTCGACGATTTTACAGTCGACGCAACGTGACCGTTTACCGTCAACGATAAACTTGTTTAAAAAACAGTCTAATTTTCGACTAGTTTACGTCGTCGTCGAAAAGACTACTTCATCACATAAACGATTAGTGAACGAGAACGAACGGCCAGACGCTCGCGACACGACAACGGACTCGTCAACCAGTCGACGAATAACTAGTTTTATCTGTGAACTATAACAAGTTGAATCAATTCACTGTACAAAAGGCAATTAGTAAGCATGAGTTCGAGTGCAGACAACTCCCACCTCTACCCCTGACGCTGGTATTCTTTATGTCCCTCCTACAAAAACAGCGAACTAAAGCCATTGCCACTAGTTTAGTAACCGGGATATCTATTTTGGAAACGTGACGGTTTTATTTAGATTCTATTTTCGTTGGTATATTTTAGTTCGACGCGCATTATTATTATAGTCGTCAATATAGTAACAAATGATGAGAGCACGCTTGGCTAAACGGTTTAGGTAGCGAGAAGATAAACAATTAATATATCTTTATCAATAGTATTTCTCATTATTATAAAAAAAAAAAATGTATAAGATTTTTTATTGGAGTCCCTATACAAACAAATGACAAACAAAAAACCAAATTGCAAAAAAAAAGTTGAAAATTATAAAATATAAAAGTAAAATTAGATAAAATCGTTCGACGAACACGGATTGATGATTGATTGGATTTATTTTTAAGCTATATAATACTATAGTAATAGTACCTATTATGCGTACAAACAAATAGTAAACAACCTATACCCACTTCAGAACATTCTATCACCGCGCCTTCCTTGATCTCAAACATCTTATCCATTAAAACATTCTCACCTACAGACACAAACGCGAGTCGTGTTATACTCCTACGCATTATTAAAACATGATGTGCATAAAAATGGAATCAGCAATGACAAATGGCCGATAAATTCAGAAATAAAATCTTTTACTACTCTTAAATGTTTGGCATTGAATGAAAGAAAGTGTTTGGCCGGCTGTTGCTTCAATTGATTTGATATACCGAGTGATATTTTATCGACTGCGCAAATGTGTTTT
Source organism: Cnaphalocrocis medinalis (assembly GCA_014851415.1). NCBI lineage: Eukaryota > Metazoa > Arthropoda > Insecta > Lepidoptera > Crambidae > Cnaphalocrocis > Cnaphalocrocis medinalis. Next base: position 3,844,500 of record CM026281.1, read on the forward strand.
TAAAGGAATCCATATCAGACCAGCACCAGACGAACTCAACCATACGTTTGAAATACTATTATCCCTTATCGTTGGTAGAAAATGCACATAGATTTGAAAAATCCCGAGTTGCATGCTAGGGCCCCAACCACGACACCCTGTCTCGGCTCGCTCTTATCCCCGAAGCTACCACCTCTCTTTCAACGTTACTGGACGCATATGTGTATCTTAATTTCCTCAGGATCCTGATCTGGGACTTCCAGGTCTGTCACGGCAAATTGTGTCCCGGGAGAGTGTCTCCTTTGGTGAGTACAATAAAGAAAAAAACTCTTGTACCAACAAATTCGTCCTATACAGGGATGGGATGTGTGTTTTCATAAAACTCCATCGACTCCTGAGCCTTTGGGCAATACCCGTGTATCCATATAAGGTGACGAGGTAGTCCAATTAAGTAAAGAAAAACATTTAGTATGTAGTCCAACATCAAATATGAATCGAATCAACAATGTAGAAGAGGTAGAAATGAGCCTAAGGGAAATATCATTAAGGTAACGCAGGCAAGCGAAGCTGGTACAACATAAATAAGTAGGTAAACAATCAGACACAAGTACACAGCGTACGTATTACAATAGCATTCTCAGTAAAGCCAGACAAACTAAGTAATCTGTTGGCGTCTCGGAGGAATTTACTCTTCCCGATACACACGGGCAATGTGAATAACGACTAAATTAAATTATACAACTTCTGTGACATGATAGGCCTCCTAGGCCAAGTAGCACGTGATTTGTACAGAAATCGTAGTGTAGATATGCTTATCGTAAGCAAAATAAGACACAGCTGTTCCGTACAAAAAATAATATTCACGAAGCAATAATGTATGAAACAGCTGATTTTTATTTTGCTTATTTTAATTATCTATTAAGAAAATGTTTTAACGAAAATAATTATTCGTGTTACTTTGTATGCGCTTCAGGATTAAATTAAAAGTTTACTAGTGACTTGATTTCTACGATGGAGGCCTTTGCCCTGTTGTGTAAGTATATGGGCTGATATTCTACTATAGGTACTAGTGTCACACCCATACTTCGTTTCAAAGCTACATTTTGCTCATCATCATTCTAGCGTTTTGCTTCTCGTTGCCAGGACTGCATTTTGCTATTAGTTTAAAACTTTGCCAATAGATGGTGCTAGATGTCAGTTACATCCCGCAAGTAATTCGTCTTTTCGGGTTTTGTACAAGCCTTGTGGTTTAATATCTATCTGTCTTTACAAATAGTAGAGCTATTTTAAGATTGGAAAACCCGATAATTACTTTCACTGCCATTCTTAATCAGACAAAAATCAGTTTACATAAAATCATGTGTCACGTCAAATATCGTTGTAAAAGCATTATATTTTATTTCAATTACTCAGAATAGATTTTGGCACACAAAAGTGGGTAGGTCATGATGTCTTACTTGCATTAATTCTTTGAAAAAAGACGTATTATTTCATAAAAATAAATTATATTTTCTCAAAGCTTTTATAGGCTTCTTCTGGGTAAACTCGCTTCATCGTTTTTTTTTTCAACCCTAGGGTCAAGCTTATTCCGTCATTGCAGCGATGACTCGATTTCTATGATAGAAGGCCTTTGCCCTGCAGTGGGACAGTAAGTATAGGCTGATACTTTACTTTATTAGGGTCAAACACTAATACACAATAAATAAGAGTTACTTAATTACAACTTATTTTAATGACGAAACTAGATAAGAGTAAGAGGCGTGTCGGTCTTGTGCCATCTGTGTCACTTTAGCTCATATTTCCGTTCTCCACGAGCCAACAGTAAGTACTTTGTTAGCATCAAATGTTTCACGGTAGTTTGTTGAATCATTAATCTTCTCACCTGATTGACTATTTCACTACAAGATCATTTACGAAATGCTTCTATATCATAATATAGGTATTAAAACGGGAATGTACATAGTATTGTATTTTGGCTACGTTGCAGCAGCCGTGGTCACAAGCGGAGTGAAGGAAATTAAAATTAAATTAATAAACTCAACCTCACACTTATTCACGGATGAAGATTGGTCGAATCGGGCCTTAGAAGTTTCTACTTCTAAGGCCCGATTCGATCGATTCCTATAGTATGTTGCTTTCACTAAAATCATCACACAGATACTTTTACCTACATTGTTGGCTGAGGATGACCGAGCTAAGATTTTCTTTCTACTTTAGCAAAATAGTTGAAAACTAATACTTTCACGGAAAGATTTAAATCTTATTGATTAATTGGTAAAGTGAATGAAGCAGGAATGTCTTCGCAACATAAAAACGAATCGGTCGTATTGCAAACTGAATTATGTTACAGCTATTTCATTTACGCACAATAAAATTTGAATTGGATGGAATTAGTCTGTCCCGCTCTTTTGGTGAGCTAAAAATAGTCAGTAAAGTACAGGTATAAAAATGTTTTTATCTTTATTTATAATTTTATGAGACCGTAAAAGTTTGGAGTCTGCGTAACGCGTTATATTGGCAATTCTGCATTTATGTTTGCGAACTGATCGTGTTCTCTTTAGATAAGAAATAAATAAATACATTTTTCTGTGACCTAAATCTAAAATATCAAATCACATACACCGACCGATCATAAAGTAACTAGCCTATACATATATTTGTGTTTCTGTACACGAGTGTCTTCTATCCAGCACCTTAATAGGCTCCACCTTGATAGCTGAGGCAGGGTCACTACCAAATGCGCTATCGGATTCAGTACCCTAGATCAGACCAAGAATTGATAACCGAGTTTTCCTGTAAATACATTCTCAGTGTCAGTCGAAGTCTGGAAGTTGGGGTTTGGCACGACTGGTGACTCTGGTGCCCCATCGAAATAAAAGTGTATGAGTATAAGGGAATATAGATTGCACTAGTAGCTGTAGGTATTATTGGGAATGGCTGATTGTTAAAAATGGCCACCAAAGCTGAATTATCAGTTAAGATGATATTAAATATAGCTTTTTCACTAGTCGATTTAATAGTCAATCTTTATAAACACAATCTTAGTCCTGTATCTACAATAACAAATTTGTCACTACAGTATCCTTGGGTTAACGTACCGTCATTTGACAGGGAGTACACATAACACTTCCCGTAGCGTAAATCTCAGTGGGGTGGGAATGGGGGTCAATCACCCACTTGCTCTCTTTGCATTCGGGTTAATACGGGAGTTTATCAAAGAGGCTGTTACCCTAGTCTCCAACTAAGTGGCTCTATAAAAAAGCCTTTATATTATATACTTTATTAATTTATTTGCACTTTTAACAACCATACAATACAAATCTATTATCTATCTTCTTCTATACTGTTCATAAAGAGGTAAATTGTATGACAACTACAAAGCTTATAGAAAAAACTTGCGCGATTTAATCGACTCCCAGCGCCATCTATTGGCATAGATTGGAACTAATGTCCTGAAAAGAAGTGAAGGTGGGCCTCTAGTAATTAAATAAACATTATTCAATTGCACTCTGGCCGGGTAATTCAAAGAGATACATTATGTAGGTAGTTGTTTTACTAACTTACAAGACAACAAGGATACGACTTAACACAACGAAATGATTTTTTAATTTTACGACTAAAGTAGCTCATTTATTTCACTGCGGTCGGGTTGATCCATTAATGCCGAAGCGTGGATCTCCTACAGAAAAAGCTTATCATTTGACTATTTTAAAATAAAATATTCAACAAAAGACCTTATTTACTAATGAACGTTGGTGAAACAAGTTATTTAGCTGAGATTACTCGTGTATTTCAAATCTTTTTTTTTTTTTCGTTTCGCCCTGAAAAAGCTCAAAGCTTTAAAGTAAAGCTTGTCAGATGCACCTTCTGAGCTGAGTTTTATTTTAATTACGGTAAGTACTATTTTAATCTGCATCCATTCTTGGAATATCTCGCTAATGTTTTATTTTACGGGTTGATTCTCATAGACAGTAATCGGATTGCGTTCAATCACGTTGATTCCTAATCTTTTATCCCTACTAATATTATAAATGCGAAAGTAACTCTGTCTGTCTGTCTGTTACTCTTTCAGGCCAAAACTACTCAACGGATTTAAATGAAATTTGGTATACAAACAATCTAGACCCTGAGAAAGAACATAGGCTACTTTTTATTGCGAAAAGGGGGTTGAAAGGGGTTGAAAGGGGGGTAAAAAGTTTCTTTTCCAGGCGGATGAATGTTTTATATTTAACTAAATGGTTTTTCTCGTTTAAATTAAAATAAAACTCTAGGTTTTGCAAGTGTTCATTGGGCGGCGGCAATCGCTTACCACCAGTTGGTCATCTACTCGTCTGCCACCTACCACATGAAAAGAAAGATGCCCTATGTTACTGGCAAAGGAAGTGCATTTAGTAGTATAGCATGAGAAAAATTATGACATCGAATTTTGAAAAAATATGATTACCTACGTTTCATGCATCCTTGACTGACCGGATGACAAAACGATCTTATGAAAAATCCGTTTCCTTTTGAGGTAAGTCATCATCATCAGCAACCCACGCTCGTCCACTGCTGGACATAGGTCTCCCCCAATGCACGCCACCGCTCCCGATTTTCGGCCACTCTCATCCAGCTCACTCCAGCCAGCCTTTGAATGTCGTCATCCCATCTTGTAGCAGGGTGTCCAACACTACGTTTTGAGGTAAGTACAGAATCCTAAATAAATCTTGCTTTTAAAATACTACTTGTTCTTTGAGACATCACATACCTATACTAATTCTGATATCCGTAACACAGGTGCTTGAGCTACCTATCTCGGAGTCAGATCAATGTATGTGATGTTGAGAAATATTATATTATTATATTACTCTAATGACCGTCTCATAAAGTTCAAAATCGTATAAGTTCAATATTCTGTGAGCTTAACACAATAGTGTGAACCGGATGGGTTTGGGCAAGGAATCTCCGAACAAACGTCTGGCTTTTCATATCCGCTGGTTCGGTTGAACTGAGATGGCCTTTCGAATTCGATTCCAAGGGGATCACTTCCAAATGTGTGGACGATTCCGGCATCAGCACTCAACGTCAGGTTTGAGTGGAAGAAATCATACGCCGGGAAATAAAAAATGGGTTGTCTATACAGAATGTTCCGGTAAACCTGTATCCACATAACTTTTATCACCTATTAACCTTTCTGAACAACTTTTGTTCCCTGGTATAATGTTTACAAAGTTAGTCACGTGACCGACCAACCTTGAATTTAGTATGGGGCAGAGCACTGGCACTACTGTGAGGTCGTATTATCACTCCGGTCGAGCCGGCCCATTCGTGGCGTGGCGGCCCAAGCGTGGCTCTCTAAGGCAAAGGCGGGTATCAGCAAAACCATTGGTCGTCCCTGGATGAGCGCTTGCACTATATACTCAAATGTCATCATCTATACTCTTCATATCTGTGGTTCGGTGTCAGATTTGAGCCTTTCAAAATCTACTTGAACGCAAATGTCGGACAACTCAAGTGACATCCTGCCTCCACATATCCTAATATATCCAACATATCACGGGATGTGAAGTAGCTGTCATCGCTTTTAATAGAATAGCTGTACATAGGTACTCAACAAAAGAAGAAAATTTATTCGTATGGTCCTTTAATAAGTAACACTCGTTTCGTAAATATTTTTTTTTTCTGATACTAAATACGTACTTGAGTAAAACGTAATGCTCCAAATAATGAGTCCAAATGTCATTTATAATAAACTAGCGGGCCGCCCGCGACTCCGTCCGCGTGGAAAAGTAACTTTTTACCCCCCTTTCAACCCCTTACAACCCCCTTTTCGCAATAAAAAGTAGCCTATGTCCTTTCTCAGGGTCTAGATTATCTGTATACCAAATTTCATTTAAATCCGTCGAGTAGTTTTGGCGTGAAAGAGTAGCAGACAGACAGACAGACAGACAGACAGACAGACAGAGTTACATTCGCATTTATAATATTAGTATGGATTATATTAATTATTCCATTAGATCTTGGATGTAATTTGTTTAAATTAAGATTGAAGGTAGAAAGTTAAGGAAATTTGTTTCTCTCTGTTGACGCCGTAGGTACAGTCAACTCAAAAATATGTAGGTATACACTTTAGGATCTTGTCACAATACATAATATAAGAAAGTAGAACGACCTCTACTTTCTTAGTGATGATGATTAGATGAGAGACGTTTGAAGTAATTTTACTGTTTTGTATACTTTGATGTGTGCCTGTACGTACATACCTACAATCGTACAAACACACAGTAAACTCAATCCTAAAATATTACCCCCTGAATCGTACAATGCATGGGTAATAAAACAGCATCCCTAGTCAGTTATGAAAGCTTTCTATCTCGCTTATTCCTATCTTGATTTCACCTTCTGTAGTTATTACACTGCTGGCCACTAAAACTCGAACCTTTGTTTTGGCGGCGTGCAATTGTTTCGTTCCACTCCACCTCTGGCGCGCCCAGACATCCCGGGCCCGTATCCCTAATCCATATCGTTGCGTTTACAACGACCAGTTAGGGTTGCTACCAGCTTTTTCACCTTTAATGTTCTTAAATGACGAACGATTATTTCATTAATTGACACTTTAATTTTTATTCCTGACTAGTGGCTCCCGGCGAACTTCGTTCCACCTACTTTTTGTTTAATTTCTCACCTTTTAGACCTTCCCTGGACTACGACAAACATATTAAAACTAAAAATCAGCTCAATCGGCCCAGCCATTCTCGAGTTTTAGCCAGACTAACGAACGGCGATTCATTTTTTTAGGGTTCCGTAGCCAAAATGGCAAAAACGGAACCCTTATAGTTTCGTCATGTCCGTCTGTCCGTCTGTCCGTCTGTCACAGCCGATTTACTCGGAAACTATAAGTACTACAGTGATGAAATTTGATGGGAATATGTGTTGTATGAACCGCTACAAAAATATGACACTAAATAGTAAAAAAAAGAATTGGGGGTGGGGCCCCCCCATACATGTAACTGAGGGATGAAATTTTTTTTTTTCGATGTACATACCCGTGTGGGGTATCAATGGAAAGGTCTTTTAAAATGATATAAAGTTTTCTAAAAAACATTTTTCTTAAAGTGAACGGTTTTTGAGATATCAGCTCTCAAAGTCGTAAAAAGTATGTCCCCCCCCCTCTATTTTTATAACTACGGGGTATAAAATTCTAAAAAAATAGAGGTGATGCATGCTAATTAACTCTTTCAACGATTTTTGGTTTGATCAAAGTATCTCTTATAGTTTTTGAGATAGGTTGATTTAACTGTAATTTTGGTTAAGTTATTGTGCTTACACTGAAAACGATGGCTGAACCTTATAAGATAGATCAAATTATATTTGCTGCTACGGAACCCTTTGTGCGCGAGCCCGACTCGCACTTGGCCGGTTTTATTTATATAGATTCTAGCATGTAGATCAGGATTTAATTGTGTGAATATAAGTGTATTTTTAATTTTCCAGAAGTCTTTTCAAAGTTCCTAAAGAGATATTTTAATATACCTAATTTTAAAATATGTTCGTGTTTGGAAAGATATGTAGATAGTTACATAATTAAATTTAACTATGTGAACACAATAAAAATTATTAAAGTAAGTTTGTACGCCAAAACAAATTCCTTTCTTTCATTTGGTTACAAAATAATTACATAATTTGGTGCACAATTTGTAATTTTGGTGTACCTACATTAAGTAATCTTGAAAGGTCAGGTTAGGTTAGTATGTTAAATTACACCAAGTTTTACTAATAGCTATTTAAGGACAATGCAGTGCAGTGGCCAGCCCTACAATCGACCAATCTTTTAGCCCACCGCCCCACTTTTCGTGTTTACATTATGTATCCATGTTCTGTTAATTGTTATGATAACCTTTGCAGGTAGAAAGGTACGCATTAATTTACGTTGAGTTGAAATGTTGAACGTCAATCATAAAACTCCTACGCAGTTTGTATGAAACATTGAAAATTGCTATTTTAACTGGACTAAGCAGCAGTACTCATATATACTATTTATAAAGAGATAAGTTCAATAGACAACGACAAGACTTATAGGTAAACCGAAAACACGAAACGCTTGCGCGATGTAATTTAGCACAGCGCCATCTATTAGTTCATTTCTGAATTACAGTCCCGAAGCGAAGTGAGGGCGGGCCACTAGTAAATTTATAAATACGACGTTCATACTTTATAGAATTAAAGACACACGTTAGAGCGTTTTCATATTGTCCGATGCGATATCGGTGTCGGATGCCGATCCGATATCGGGGTAAATAAAATGTATGAAATATGTACATTCCGATATCGGGACCGACAATATGAAAGACAGTACATATTTCATACATTTTACTTACCCCGATATCGGATCGGCGTCCGACACCGATATCGGATCGGATAATGTGAAAACGCTCTTAAAGTTTACAATTCTTTCAGATTCATAATTTTTTCATTTGACATGAATGGACAGATCTCGACAGATATTTACTTCTAATGATGTGTTTTAATAAAATGGGCAAGTTTTTTTCTTTACCAACCGTTCTGTACGAATAAATTATGTGCAAAGTGAATTAAATTTTACAATTTTTATACCAAATGCGAGTAGGACAGAAAGACGAGAGTGATCTCGAAGGTTTCTCTGTCTTTCTTTAGCTAATACAATATTTATCTGTTTTCTAAGACTTGAATTTGAATCAACTCAATATAGGTATGACTTATGCATGTACCTATACTAAATTCATGGACTAATGTCAATCATATGCCTATTTCCATTAGTGAAAATTTAACTTTTGTAACTATTACGGTTCATACAACCCGTTGATGTACAAAAAAAAAATGTTGTTGTGTTTTTTACATTTTGGGTCCAAAAGCCTAAAAAGAGTTACTTTATAAATGATACAGTCACTGAATTTATGAAGCTCATAAAGAAGTCCTCGGACTAAAAACAGAGCCTTTTTCAAGGGTTACACGTTAAGGCCTACAAAAAAGGTTTCACGTCACGCCAGTCAGCGCTAAACAAAAATAATGAACGCAGAAGTTAGCTTTCCACACGCCCTAAAGAAAATGAAAAATATACCGTGTGGCCTGACAAAGGTTGAGCTGTTTCAGCGTAGAAATATGACTTAAGAAGGTTTAATCGGTCCCCTAGCGACACCACTTGACTTTTATTATTCCTGATGAATTTAAGACATTGAAAAAAAAGTTCCGTCAGGTGGGTGAATTCCGCAAAATGGAACTTTCATGGCAGATTTAAGTCCATATTCCTCTGAAATTTAGAAATATTAGGCCCATATGAATTTAGCGTTTTTCGCTCTGGCCACTATAATCACGATTTTCTCCTTTTTGGTAAGGAATTCCAAATTTAAATTTATACAGCTATGTTTGTACTCAGGTAGGTATTTGTGCTTTGATGACCGTCATTCATTTGTTTTTTTTCTGTTTGCGTCACTCATTTTACATAATGGAAAACTTAAAATATCTAATTATTTACGAATTCGAGTATCACTGTTCTGCGGAAATGACTCGAAGGGTGAATGATATGTATGGCGGTCGTGTTGCAAAAGAAAACACAGTTCGTTTTTGGTTCCAACGTTTTCGTTATAGAAATCTCGACCTGCAGAATAAGCCCCGTGGACGTCCTGAGACCCAAGCAAAAAAAAGTCAAATAGCCTACTGAGTATTCGCGTAATCGTAACGTAGGCTCTTTTACGATTTTCTTTAAACGTTCGTTCTAGCCCTTCTGGTGTACCTATTTGTTAAACTTTATCTATTCATTTCATCAAAGTGAGTATATTCATTTTTCACTTAAGTAATTCAATAAAGACTAAGCCCACATTATTAAACGCTTACACAACACGTACAGACCATCAATCACGTTTTTGTTATGAAATCGAAACATTATCGTCGCGCACAGTGATCGATGGAAACGAATCGGCGGCTTGGAGTGGACAAATCAATTTCTTGTTCCTTTTGTTACAAGTTTAATGGTGGGGAAGTTGCAGAACTCAGTAAGTGCTTTATCATCGCAGTTTTACCGCTTTCAGTGTTACTTGCTACAATTAGAATTTCCCTGTAGGAAAAAGAGATAGAGAGGATTGTGGACACGCCTAACATCATCGGCGAGACCAAGGCGCATCGTCTTCGCTGGCTTGGCCATCTCGAGAGACTGGACGAGGATCGTCTCGTGAAGAAAGCATACCAAAGCCGACCGATAGGCCGACGCCCGGTAGGCCGGCCTAGGTATCGCTGGAAAGACGTCGTCGAGAGTGATCTGCGAGAACTTCAGGCCAAGGACTGGCAACAACTGGTACAGGATCGACCGAAGTGGCGTTCTCTTGTTTCGGAGGCCAAGACTCGTTTCGGGTCGCTGAGCCAGTGGTGTAAGTAAGTGTAGGAAAAAGATGTTTCCCATACTAAAATATAGCTAACTAGTTGTTACCCGCGACTTCATCCGCTTTTGGGTCTCCCGTGACTTCAACTAAGCGCTTTCGCATTTATAATATTACTAAGGATTATAATCAGAATAAAGGTGCATTTTATAAGAGAAAAAAATATCTGTCCAAAGGAACTGCAACATAAATGGAGTTCAAGATCAAATCTTTAACTTTTTTATTTAACGAATATCCTGTAATCTTTACGAGTCATGAATAAAACCTTAACTCACTTTATCCAGAAACCGTCAGGAATTCTCTAATCTACTGACTTGATGAAGCAGACAGTAAGTATTAAACTGCCATTAGTTTCCTCTAAAAATAAAACCATCTTAGGTGAGGGCAATGACCTTGAAAGAAAAAAATCCTGGTTAGTAATTAAGTTAATTTAACATATCTTCTTTCTTTCTTTAATTTCCTTCTAAATGAAAAATGTGGTTAACGTATTTTTGGTGCTGGCTGTACGTACACATTACAATTTTACTATAATAATAATGGTGAAAATGTATGCACATTTTTCATTATTTCACTCTGTTATTACAAAACTTGTTAAAAAACCCCGGGTGTAATTATTTCATTATACCCCGAGCTATTCAGTGAAAGTTTTATAATTAATTTTCGGCAGACCTTAGCGATCTCTTTAATTACAATTTTATTACAACAACAAAATCAAATGTTGAAGGCAAATTACAATCTACGTAACTTATTTTTGTTTTTAAATCTAAAAATAGTTAATAGACTTAGGCTACTATTTATAAAGAGATAACTTTTATGGACAACGCGATGTAATTGGACACAGCGCCATCTATCGGTTCATTTCTGAATAACGGTCCCGAAGCGAAGTGAGGGCGGGCCACTAGTAAATAATAAATTGGACCTAATAAAGTTAATGCATTTGTTACTCTGCAATTTTATCTTTTAAAATCAAATAAGAAGGAGAGGTTATCGACCTTTTACAATCTTGAATGTATCGCCAGACCCAGAGGTACGCGACTGCATACGAATGTAAGGGTTCGCAGGAACTTTATCCTAGGACTTGCTCGTGAGATAAATTATCCGAGATAAAGTTCTTAGGTACATTTATATGTAGGTTACAATGGTTCTACGTTAGCCAGTGGTGTGATAAGAAAACCTAGGGTTTATGTTTTAAATCTAAACTAGATGTATAAATAGGATCAAATCGTTCAAAAGCTTCATAATTACCTCAGTAGAAAAATACAAGATTTGGACATATTTAACGACACTTAAGCCAAATTCAAAGGAAAGATTTTTCACTTCAGAAAATCAGATTTAGATTTAGACCTAAAAAAAGAACAACTTGTAATTCTAATAAATACTTACCTAGTCTAATGTAGAAAAAAAAACACATGTTAAGAAAGCTGTACTCACCTGTAAGTAATACATGTATCAGAACTTTAACTTAATTGTAATGTACATAATGAACAATTTATGCATGTATTGTTGGTGTGTCTTAATAAATAAATAAAATAAACAATTATAAATAAAACTTTGTGGCCCGCCCTCATTTTTTTTCGGGTCATTTTTCACGGTACTAAAAGATGGCAAGTAGGTGTTGATTACTTCGCGCAAGTATTATATCTAGATTTTTTGTTTTACCTATAAGCTAGCCTTGTCATTGTCTTTAACATTTTCCTCTTTGAAATAGTACAGTGGCCAGCACATCAAGTTACTACAATCTGTCAAATTTCCTCAGTTGATATTGAACCAAACACGTTTGACATAAAAGTGAGGTTCGATTGAAGAAATTTGACAGATTGTAGTAACTTGATGTGCTGGCCACCGTACATAAACGAATACGTACGAAATATTAATGTGAATATTGTAATAGAGATTCTATAAAAATAGAGTCAGCTACGAGTATTTCCTAGAAAAATCACGTCAATACGAAAGTTAGTGGCGAATACTTCTTGCCAAATAAAACAATTTATTGATAAAGAGCGTTCAATTCTGCGAATTCTTTTCTTTGTACACACATCATTCAACAAATCTTTCAGATTCTTTCAATATATTTTCAATGGCCAACACGTTTAGATTCAATTTCAATGTAGGGTATTTATAGATTTAGCAACCTAATATGTATGGTTGTCTTGTCTGTCAATAATAGCTTCACGTAGAGCTACCCTATAAGGGCTTTTAGACTGTCTATGATGTTAAAAAATCCATCTAAATTGCTTACATCGATCTTTTTATGGGATAGGTGGCAAATGAGCAGACGAATCCCCTAATATTAAGCGATTGTCGACGCCCATAAACACCTACAACGCCCGTAGATTCACTAACGCGCTGCCAAGTGCTGCCCTTTCCCCCAATTGGGCCTCCGGTACCCTCACTCACTCGGCGAAACACAGCGCAGGCGCTTCTTCACGCCGGTCTACTGTGAGGCTTTGGTATCACGCCGGTTGAGGCCTTGTGGTCTCCCATGGTAAAAATAATTTACGACGATCTCAAATGATATCAATTCTCACAAATCAAATGAAATAGATAAGTTCTAGTGTTAAATTAGTTTGTTCCTCCATTTCGCCTATATTTCAGGGAATGCCAGAAAGCCATTTTGGCAGCGCCACGGATTAGGTGAAACAGCACTCGACATGCCGAGGTTGGCGGGCGCCAATGCATTTTTGTTAACTGTTGCCAGGGCTGCCAATTACTAACGAGCTAAAACAATCTGATGATTTATTGCTTTCTGCTTGTGTTTGCTATTCTTTCTTACAACGTTATTATCCCATTACACCCTAACCATCATTGTTATTGAAAGTTTGGATAATGTACGATGCCGAGCGGTCACTGCAACAGTATTTGATCTATTTAATTATGACATCCTCTCCCTCTAACTAAAGAGATCGTCTTCTAGGCCCTACAATTATTAAATAATTAAAAATGCAAACCAAACATACTTTACGAAGTCTCGGGTAACAGCTAGTAATAGGGTATTTGACTAATCTCGATATAGTAAAAAATATTTATACTTTTCCAAAATACTGGTAAATGAGAACCAATGGCCAACATTTTCAGTTAAAAATATAACGTCTAGCTAGTTTTATGAGCATTCAAAGTTTCATGGGCAAGTCCATTTTTAAAGTATACAATTTAAAAAAAATAATTATATCATTGAACTACCCGTACATTTTTCACCAACTTTATTATGAAACCATTACTTAAACGAAACATTTGATATAGTTACCAAACAAAATTTACTAGACGCGCATACAAGATACAAGCGTGTGACGTCACTTGCCTGTAGCCATTGTATAGAGCGTTTTGGGCTTGCCCAAAATATGTGCTCTTAAAGTTGTGATATCTCAGGTGATTCAAATCAGAATCAAGCAATTCTTTCAATAATGTTTCTTAAATTGAGAGGTCTTTTGATTAAACACATAATTTTTTTTTGTCAAATACCCTATTTATAAATTTACTAGTGGCCCGCCCTCACTTCACTTCGGGACCGTAATTCAGAAATTAACCAATAGATGGCGCTATGTCCAATTACATCGCGCAAGCGTTTCGTATTTTCGGTTTACCTATAAGCCTTGTCGTTGCCTATAGAAGTTATCTCTTTATTAATAGTATAGATATAGATATAGAAGGCGGTTAACCTATGAGCCTTGTCGTCGTTTTCTATAGAAGTTATCTCTTTAATAATAGTATAGAAGATAATATATCCGGCAACCGTCTCTATGTATGTAGTTTCTTTCTTTCAATAGTGACGATTGCTTGCCGCGTGCATTGATACTTCCTAGAGAAACTTAAAACTGTATCCAACTAGCATAACCATTCGAAAAATCCTTTATTTGTACTTGGAGTGAGTAAACTAAAAGCCAGTTATAGTTTGCCTGCACCTAATATTGAGATTTGCTTTATATTATTTTCGTTTTTGACCATCCCCCAGCGTCCGCTAGGCTGGCAAAAACCAAGCCGATCACGATTCCAGACTATTTGTTTGCTTTTCCACTCGTTTCGGTATCGTTTCGTGTGAAAAGCGAAAAAATTTGAATGGAAACATTGTGATCTGGGTGAGGGCAAGCGGAAAAAACAAACGAATGGAGATAGCCACAATTTTTTTTTCAATAAGTTAGTGTTTTATCGTAAAACATTTGGACAATGAAGGTGCAGACGATTTTGGGTCAAGTCAAACCCCCTGAACCCCCTCCCTCTCCCCTTGGCAGTTCAAAGGTAGCACTTGTGTCTTAGACATAAATTCGTACAACGTCTCATACAGCGGAAAAAAAATAGTTTATTGAACAACTTTTACAAATAAGTATTACAATACTTTAGCACAATCTATCTTCTATACTATTTATGAAGAGGTTACTCTCACATTCCACGTCATATAGCTTATAGGTTAGAGGTGGGCGTTGTATGAACGAACCGTTTACCTAAACTGTTTTTTGTACGTGAACGATTCAAGTAGTTTATAGTTCACAGATAAACTAGTTTATTCGTCGACTGGTTGACGAGTCCGTTGTCGTGTCGCGAGCGTCTGGCCGTTCGTTCACGTTCACTAATCGTTTATGTGATGAAGTAGTCTTTTCGACGACGACGTAAACTAGTCGAAAATTAGACTGTTTTTTAAACATGTTATCGTCGACGGTAAACGGTCTCGTTGCGTCGACTGTAAAATCGTCGACGACCCACCACTATTATAGGTAAACCGAACCGTATAGGTAAACCGAAAACACGAAACAGTTGCGCGATGTAATTTGCTACAGCGCCATCTATTGGTAGATAGTGGAACTACTTTCCCGAAACGAAGTGAGGGCGGGCCACATATTATAAAGATGCAGCGAAAAGCGTGTCATGTGCATATAGGTTGCCATGATTTCTACTCTAGGCTAGGTTTGTTAGTAAAACCCTGCCTCATACGCCAAAGGTTTCCCCCACCCTGAGATCCCCACCCTGGACAAACATTCATGTGATGAGCACTTTAGTGTATTGGCTCAGTGTCTGGGTAATAATTATTGTATTTAAGCATAATAATTTTGTTTCCTCTGTTGTCTGATATCTGTAAGACAAGTGCTTAAGCTAATTATTACGGAGTCGTCAGCAGTCTGGAGACCTATTTTTGAATTGTCGTCTCACTAAAAAATGTGTGACTCGCATGATTTTTGACATCCGCATTTTTGAATCATTCGAAAACGAGCGATTGCAACGAGTGGTGTAAACCACTCGTTTCCGCTAGGCGAGGGGTCGCATTTACGTCAAATATTAACGAGTTAACACTATAAAGTCCATTTTACGAAAAAAGTCCCCTGGAGCGGCGCCACTTGTCATACAAATAGGCTTTCTATCTCTTTCCACATCATTACGTAGACTGCCATGTCATTTAGTTCATCAAAATCCGGGGGACTCTTTTCGTGAAAAGGACTATACTTTGACAAGATTGGCGACACACTAAGCGAGTGATTTCAAAAATAGGGAAAATTATGAATCATGCGACTCACGAGACGACGTGACTTGCAAAACGAGTAGTTTTGTTTGGACGAAGCGAAAATTCAAAAATAGGTCTCCTGGTCAATGTATGAGACGTTGGGTAAACATATAAAATAACACAACAAGACTATGAATAAACATAAAAGTCTGTGTACATAAAGACGTACAAAAGGGTAGCTCCACGTGACACTGTGTGTACTTAATCTTTTTTTTACGGAACACTGGCTAGCGCCCGAATATAACTTATACATTTCCATAACTTTTTTTTTATGTGATAGGTAGCAGACGAGCAGGCCTCACCTGATGGTAAGCAATTCCCGCCGCCATGAACACATGCAACAAGTGCGCTGCTAACCTTTTATCCCCTTCCCCCCCGATGGGCCTCCGGTACCCTCACTCACTCGGTGAAACACAGCACAGGAGCTGCTTCACGCCGGTTTTCTGTGAGGCAGTGGTATCACTCCGGTAGAGCCGGCCCATTCATGCCGAAGCATGGCTCTCCCACAATTGAGTGATTGAGAACTTTGTTACACTGCTCAATACTAATTCAATTCGACACAAACATATACGATAAGCGATTTAAAACTTGTACTGTAACTCATATGACAATAAATAAAGGCATAGAAAGTAACTGACAGAAAAACTTATAGTAGAAGATCCGAACTTACATCGACCTTCACCGGGCTGATAATCGAATGAAATATCCTTTATGACAAATTTTATATACTAGAAAATATATAAAAATAGGTTTGCTAAAAAAATCCTGGACAGACTATTTTTAATTAATTTTTTAAAATAAAATATTTAACTAAATTTTGCAACATTAAGATAATAAGAAATTTTCATTCTTACTTAAAGTATAAAAACGTATAGAATGTGCCGCCATTGGGTTGATTTACTGGACAGAGTACTCGGTTGTCAGGTATAAACAGTATGTCGATGGCAGTTTACCTTCACTTGAAATGATAATAAAAAAATTGGCGGCACATTCTATACGTTTTATACTTGTACGTAAGAATGAAAATTTATTAAATATTAATTTAGTTAAATATTATTTTTAAAAAATAATAAAAATAGTGTGTCCAGGATTTTTTTTAGCAAACTATTTTTAATATATTTTCTAGTAATAAAATTGTCATAAAGGATATTTCGTTCGATTATCAGCCCTGGTGAAGTCGATGTACGTACGGATCTTAGACTATTAAGCGTATAATTTTACTGAAAACTTCAATGAAATTATCCTTTCAAATAGTTCGTGTTATTACTTATTTTCTCAAGGTAAATTATACAGACATCCCACTTAATAGCTATGTCCTTCAAATGAAAAATTTGTCTTTTTATGTCAGCATATTTTTATTTAAGAGAAAAAATAAAATTTCTGTTTGGACTAACGCTTTCTACACATGGAAACTTAAATTTTATAGGAGCCCTAAAACAAAGATACTTTGTAGCTCGACTGGTCGTAAGAAATTTACGACTAAGCTAGCGGTTGAGGCGAGATAAGTAAGAGCCACGCTTCGGCATGAATGGGCCGGCTCCACCGGAGGTTTATCACGGCCTCACGAAGGCCAGCGTGAAGCAGCGCCTGCGTATTCGTCGAGTGAGTGAGGGTACCGGAGGCCCAATTGGGGGAAATCGGGTTAAAGGTTGCCAGCGCACTTATGACTCTACTGGTGTTGCAGCAGGTGTCTATGTGCGGCGGCAATGACTTACCACCAGGTGATCCCTCTGCTCGTCTGCCACCTACCAAATAAAAAAAAACTCTTATACTTACCATTCGAATACTAGTACTTATACTCTGATTCGTAATCATGTAAAGTAAACTGACAGATGAAAATGACAAGTTTCTATGCATTTTGACATTTTGCATGTGTCAAATTGACTGATAATAATGTATGGGGATGACACATTGACATCTGTCAGTTTAATTTCATGATTATGAATCAGAGTATAGAGTAATTTTTCTGTGATAGAAGGTAAACGAACAAGTTTTTTGAAGAATACTTTCTTTTTATCCATTATTTATTATGTTTGCATGCTTATTACTTTTAAAGTAGAATGAACTATGTAGTATGACCTCAAGTTTGCTAAAATACCAAATTAGTTACCTACTCAAGTTTATTTCGCATCTATTCCCAGAAGTTGGAACATGCCATTTCTCAATTTGCAAAGCAAAGCATCAATGATTCTAATCCTATCATTTATCTTTTTACTTACTTACAAAAAATGAAAGTCAGAGTTTCTGTTTGTTCAAAAATGCGATAAATCATGTCGGATCGCTACAAATCAAAAATTTGTAAGTTATTGTGCGATCGCGCCCACGTAGCTGTCAAAGTCGACGTTGCAGATTCGAAATAGATATTTGCATTTTGCAACACAAACATTTAAAAATATTGTTTATTATTATTGTGTACCTTTTTTTTATACTATAGGAAGGGAAACGAGCAAGCGGGTCACCTGATGGTAAGTGATCACCGCCGCCCATGGACATCAGCTACACCAGAAAGAGTGCGGATGCGTTGCCGGCCTTTTAGGAAGGTATAGGCTAATTTCTTGAAGATTTGAATGCCGTACCGGTTCGGAAATACCGCTGCGGGAAGTTGATTCCACGTGAGGAGGTGCGTGCGCGTAGGTACCTACCTTCTCAAAAATTGTAAGATTTATTGAAAGATTTGCGTGGACTCCAGACTGATGACTGGCGGAGGAGGTGGCGCAGGACCGTTCTAAATGGACGCTCTTATTATCGGACGGCCACGGGTCACTTTGGGTCGCTGGGCCCGCGCCGGTCCATTATTGTGTACTAGCTTTTAAGTAGTAGGGAAAATAATCAATAAGTGTATCAGTAAACAATAATGACTTATTTTTTCCCATGGGAATAAGATATTTTCCCATAGTAATTTAATTTTGTTTTTAGGTAAAATATACTCTTAGGTGAAATTTTTGAACATCAATTAATGCTATAAATAAACTGGACAGAAATAAAAGTATCAGATCATTTCGTCGTCGTCTGATAAGAAGCGTAAATAAAACAGATGGTTTATGCCAACCACACTGATGCCAACGAAAGTTATAAGCCGGTAAAACGAGCCGAGAAAAAAAGCGGCCAAGTGCGAGAAGGACTCGCCCATGACGAGTTCTAAGTATAGAGAGCCCTAATAGTTTTTCCATCTTCTTCTTCTTCTTCTTCTATACTATTTATAAAGAGATAAGTTCTACAGACATCGATAAGACTTATATTCAAACAACAACTAGCACGATACAATGGGCACCCAACGCCATCTATTAGAAGATAGCGGAACTAATGTCCCGAAATGAAGTGAGGGGATCCAGTAGTTTTTTCATAATCTTAATGCGGTTCACAAAATACATCTACTTACCAAGTTCCAATAATATACTTAGTTTTTATAATTTCAGGAAAAAGTGGCTGTGATACACGGATGGACAGACAGTTTCAACGAAACTATAAGGGGTTCCGTTTTTTGCCTTTGGCTACGGAACCTTGAAATAGCGTTTAATGTGAATTAATATTGCATTTTATTGGATTTATTTTTCTGGGTATATAGATGTATTTCTCTCTTATTAAGGTTTAAGGATTTTTTTGTTACATAATGTATAGGTAATAATATTATCTGTGTATGTTTCGAAGTAAAGTATATCATATTCTTAGTTACTTAATAAAATGAGATACCTGCTTATACAACGTATCTACTTCGACTACTATTGAAAGAATAATGGCATATAACTTTAAATTTATTACCACTTAATGCCGAAATAAATGTGTACGGTGTATGAAATGTAATTTTCTTTTTGTTAGGATAACAGTCACATACAAAGAAATAACTATTACGGGCACAATACAAAGCCGAGCTATCAAAATATTATTTGCACAAAATAAATTGTGTTAATAAGTAGCTCTTATACTATAGCAAGGTTCGTAGGGGGACGGATCGAATTTATTTACTAACTAACATAGTTGGGTCATTCCTTAAGATCTAGTTCTTCTTCTTCTTCTTTAGATTCTTTAAAAGCGTATTCCTTTTTAAAAGGTCGGCAGCGCACTTGCACTCCTCTGGTGTTGCGGGTGTCCATGGGCGGCGGCAATCGCTGACAATCAGGTGATCCGTGTGTTCGTCTTCCCCCTATCTCATAAAAAGATCTAACTTTCGTTCCTTTTTTTAATAAATGGCTTTTTTGCGTCTTGGGTGTGACACACCTTTGCCAATGTCAAATGATTAGTGAGACACGTTACTTGTTGAAATTGGACGGTAATGTAACCTTTTGTTCGAAGATCTAATTCTCGTCCTCAAATCCAATTTGTCTCCGAATTTGATATCAGAATCTTAAAATATAGGAGAAAGTTCTGAAAAAAACCCTTCCATAGAATCGGTATATTTTAAGATATTGAATGTCAATTTCGGAGGATTATTGGATTTGAGGATGAAAGTTAGGTCTTGAAGAATAACCCAGTTCATACAGATTTGTAAAACCTTGTAAAATACAATGAAAATTAAGTGGTTTATTCAATATAAGTTAATGAATATAACAGGACCGATCTGTGTGGATAGCATTGGGGGAGGCCTATGCCCATCAGTGGACGTCTATTGGCTGAAATGATAACAGTGGTAGACAAAACACATGGTTAAAGGCATGTAAACGTTTACAGATACACTCTGTATATTTTAAAAACAAATTGTTGTAGTTCCTTCGAGTAAGTACTCAGTTTTCGCTAACTGATCCTCTGTTAATCCATCACTTTTCATCGCAAACACCCGTCGATCATTCCAGACTAACCGCCAACACAAAAACATTCTCAAGTCATAAAAGTTCTTTAAAACCAGATGCCAGAAGTACTAAAATAGCTTATCACAATTGAAGCGGGAACGATAATGTTCGAATATGAAATTAGAAATTAATAAAATTCATCATAATCATGAGCTGAGATGCATCACAGACTTCCCCTTTTGACCTCCAAAAGTGGAATAGCTATCGATAATAAAATAAAATTTAATACTATCGATAGTATTGCCATGTGCCAATAGTATCGATACTAACGATATGCGCAATTTGAGCAATAGGTACTATTGATAACGCCAAAACCATCGATAGTTTTACACTAACTATAGTCGATTATGTTTCATTAGTACAGTAAAACCCCGACTTACGCTACCCCGTTTTACGCGAATTCGTAGATACGCGGTTTTTCATCATTGAACAAATAGGTTAATTTTGCCAACTAATTGCTGGAATTTAATAAATAAATAAATAATAAATATTTATTTATTTATTTATTAAATTCCAGCAATGCCTTTGCCGCTGAACATCCGCAACACCAAAGGCATCAGCCTTTGTTGTTGCGGATGTTCAGCGGCGGTGATCTTACCATCAAGTGACCGCTATAGGTAATGAAAAAAAAATCTGATTGATATTATTAATACTTTTACACTATTCGATACTATCGATAGCACTACCGATGTCCTGAAAAGTTTAGATGTCAACTATTTATAGACCAGCAACAACAAAGTGTAAGGCCGCAGTGCAAGTATCCTGAGAGCCAACAAAGAAACAAAATTCACGACCAACACGACGAAACTTTATCCCAGTCCCTATTACTTGCGCTGTGTGGTTCTTTTGTCTGTACGCGATAGGTATAACATCCTCTTTTGTTACGTTTGTTGTACGCCCTCTGCTTCAACTGAGATCCCGCGACTCTTACAAGACGTACGAGATAGTCGGGATGACTTAACTCGTGGGTGAACATTCCTTTGAGAACAAACTTAACGCGGCAAGTGTAAATAGATCAGCTGATTCAATTTCCCATTAGGTGAAACGGATCGCAGTAAATAGCGTAGCGTATTGGGTCTGAATGCGAGTGTCTGTCTGGGGTTTAATTTATGGAGGGGTTGGGGAAATGGGGAAGTAGGGAAATTTCGTCGAGTCAAGTGTAAGAAGTTTGAAGATCGATTAAAATACTTACTTGCCTACTCCACTGTTTCAGCAACCTAAAACGAGTCAGTCTTAGCCTCTGAAACCAGAGAAACTCTTTGGTCGATCCTGCACTAAATACTTGTTGCCACTTGATCATTGGGTTTTTTTTATAAATTGATAAACTTTATTGCCATAAGTATGTAACAAAAATTATAAAATACTATATTTAAAAAAATACATAAAAAGCACATCTATTAAAGGCAAAATCTCAGTCTGATGCTGGCGATGCCCGGCGCTGGTTTTCAGTTTGGTCCCAGTATTGTGCTCTTATTTATCTGTCCTGTGTTTGTTACTTGATGGACTAAAATGTAAAACGAAAAAACCAATAAGCTTACGAAATTATGAATCTAAATAAATAAAGTGAGACAAGATCACATTAGCCCGGTGGCTAATAAGATCTTGTCTCACTTTATTTATTTAGTTTGGGACCGCCAAACTAAGATTTTCCCATGTACTATTGGAAACCAGAAACAACGAAGGCACCACAAACACTCACACCCAACAAAAATAATATCTGTTTCATCAACAAATATTTATTTGTGTTGCTGCGGGAATCGAACGTCTTAACATTGCGTTATTTTTTGTCTTTTAGGTACGGAACCTTAAAAAGCAAGAGTTAACCCATCAACCTTTGGAATTGTACCTTTTCAATTTCCCATTACGAAAAAGGTAGGAATCCAATAAATAACCTATCGGGTACTAACACACTTCCCGAAGGGTTTAGGCTTCTCCGGGAACAAATTTACGGCTAAATGTAATAAGTGCTAAGGATTTACGGTCCTGGGACTAGCTACTTAACATATTTGTGAGATTAGGCTTTTTTATTCGATAGTTGGCAGACGAACAAACGGATCACTGAAAAAAATAGGAAAAGCAAATAAATAATAAAATAGCAATAAAATAGATAGTAGTACAATAATTCTTCTCATAGTTTACTTTACTTACAATTTTAAAAACCTAATATTACCATAATAATTACCTACAGATCTTTTAAAAAATAGGTAAACGTTATTGTAATTGAGTAATGTATAATAATATCTTAGTTTGGTAACTTCTAGCATAAGTTAGTACCTACTTCGAAAAGAAAATGAAATCCCATCAAAAACATAAATGTGAAATGGTAGCCAAGGTAAAAAAGTTTTGTTTAAATGAATGAATATGTTCCATTGAACGATTTTTAGAATTGATTTAGAAGTCTACTCACGTAGCTCAGCAGATCTCTTGTTGACATAAAAAATATGTGTTTTACTCTAAAAAGGGATAAGTACTTACAAAACAGTTGTTGGGTTTTCGGATCCTGAAACAAAACATATAATGTAAATATTGATAAACTTGAAATCTAATATCAAATAAAGGTACAGTCAGCCACACATCAGGTTACCTCAACCTGTCAAATTTCATCAGTTGATTCTCAATTTGACAGTTTTGTATTCTTTATTGCCCACATCAACCTAAGTACGTACGTACAGCCACAATCAATTTTTATAAATTTTTATTTTTATTTTGTGCATTTATGTTAAAATTGCTGATTGAAAGTATGGCAGCCTCTACTTGCGTCTTTTTATCGCTCGGCAACTCGATATATTAGGTGACAGTAATGCTAACAGCTGCCTAACATCGCATTGGGTTGATTATTTAAAGAGGTAACGCCGATAGCATTCTTTCTAGGCACGCTAAGTTGCGCAGCTGACAACACTCAATGGGGGTACCTAAGTGTTTAATTACTTTTTTATATTATATTGATCATAATATTGTTGAGTATATTCTGATCTTTTAGAGATAATCTAAACACGCGAAAGCGTGTCCAGCCAAGGTAGAAAAAAAATTGGCGATAATATATTCACCAAACAATTGAAATACCACGCAAGCAGAAACTGTTGCTATCCATATGAATAGATAATAAATTGAAAAGGAATAAATGGAAATACGTTTCATACAGTAAAATAACACGTGACAGCCTTAATGGACCAGAAAAGCTTTTTCCCCTCAAATACCGTTGACAAAGCTACTCGAACAAGATGAATTTCCTCAAAAACATCAAAGTAAAATAGATATATTCACGAATGGAAAATTCATATGATTTTTTGTTGGTTTTGAAGCAGACATAAATCCTTATGTCCAATAATGCGAGGACGTAAAATGTATAATTTTTAAAGCTAGAGTGAATAGGTGTATTTTGGGTAAGCCCGCTCCATCATAGCCTTCTTCTAAACTCTAGGGTTCAATATGAAGCCAAGGGGCAAGCCCACTTTCAATAAAAAAAATCTCAGCAATGGAAAAACGTTAGCTGAGATGAAAACAATATGACAAGTTGTATAATGAACTTAATGTATATTGAGTGATCTTCGACTTCCAAATTAATAAAACTTCACCATCTATAAATCAGTGAAAACTGCTTGTAGGCGTACAAAAGGTCCCATAATGACTTAGTTAACCGTTAGTTATGACTTTTGCAGTTAATCCGAGGTCTTAAACGGGATTTATATTGCCCTAAATGGGATTTATAAGACCCCCCATTGGGAAGTATATTTCGATTAGTTCAAGCACTTACGACATTAATTTTGTAGCTGGCATATGATTATAATATTGAAATTATGACGCTGTCCTTGAAAAATGTGTTTTGTTTTTTTGTTGTGATCAGAAAAATGGGTAAGTACGTCAGTATCCCCCACGGAGGTGGTCACATGTGGCTCTTCCACGTATTTGTATAAAAAATTAAAACCAAATAAAATTAAAGAACAAATGAATAAATACATACAATATAATTGCTAACTAGGCTTTGCAAGGTTACTAGTATTAGTTGATTAACTCATGAAGGGCGCGCGTCCGTTACGTCTCCATGATGTGTTCAATAGGCGTGTATCAGTGGCCAGCTGGCTCGACATCACGCCTTCATTACCAATGCCACACCATCCATACTAATATTATAAATGCGAAAGTAACTCTGTCTGTCTGTCTGTCTGCTACTCTTTCACGCCAAAACTACTCAACGGATTTAAATGAAATTTGGTATACAGATAATCTAGACCCTGAGAAAGGACATAAACTACTTTTTATTACGAAAAGGGGGTTGTAAGGGGTTGAAAGGGGGGGTAAAAAGTTACTTTTCCTCGCGGACGAAGTCGCGGGCGGCCGCTAGTTTTAAATATAAATAAATAGAATGGGAAACTACAGAACCCTATATTACGCATGGCCCGTTTTTTAGCCGAATACTTGGCCGGTTTTTATTTATTTCTTACAAGAGCCGCAAGTCAACTTTAGGCTCTTGAATTGAGTTTATATGTCCAAACATAAAAGGGAAAGATAATACTCAAGGCTCTCCCAGGGAACAGTCGCGTTGCACTTGGCAAATCGTTATACCCTCCCGAGCGCGGATGTTTACTAATGCTGCCATTAGTAGGGATGAGAAATAGTATTTATCGATGTTTGAGAAATATCGAAGTTTTGATGATCGGGTAAATAATCACATTCTTAAAAGATAATCCTTTAATTAAACTATTTTACTTTCATTATCTGTACATTCTAGGTCCTCCTGACTTGGTTTGTTAATTGCTACAAAAATACTTTTCTAGCCACTAACAGGGTTGTGTTGAGTTGTTTACCAATGAGTATTGTCTAACATTTTTAACAATCAGCATATTTATTTTTGCCAATAGACATCCACTGCTGGACATAGGCCTCCCCAATGTTCTCTATACAAGTATATTTTGTTCCGCCCGTATCAAGGAATTTTCTAGAATCTTCACCAAATCCACTCCATCTACCACAGTGTTTTTAAAAATATCTTCATGCATTTGATATCAGTTTTTAATAAGAGCATGCAAGCTTGTTTTCTGAATAATGTTTACGTTATCAATATTTAATTAAATATTAATGTAAACCTAAAAGGGCTGACATATTGGTATTAGGAAATTGCTAAATAATTTTGTTGTGGCCATAATAATAGAAAAGTATTTATCGACAAAAATATGCATATTTTAGAAGCAACGCCCATCCCTAGGCATTACACCGCGAAGTGATCCCGCAAAATATGCCACCACTTACTCCGAGGGTTCAAGGAAACTGCTCCTTGCAATTAGGGTTACCATAATGCGCTTTTATCCATCGGGGTCAGAGTTATATGGACATAGTAACAGGGTAACTTCGGAGTCAGACAAGGCTTTGTCTTTGAGGAAAATTGCCATCAGTAATGAAAATTGGGACTTTGGTTTAGGGAAATTTTGTGAATTGCGCTAAATGTATGTCTTCTTCATCTCAGTGTTTCATTTTTGGTAGCGTTCTAAGTTATCGTTTCAGAACTGACCGATACGTTTGTACTATGATCCAAGACCTATGAACCAAAATGGTTCCTGGTTCACCTGTCTTAAAGTTAGACAGGTGAAACAGGAGGCCAGGCTTGGGGGACCAAGGGAACTACAAGATAGACATAATGCAAAATTAGGTTAGGCAAGGTTTGATTTTATCGTCATTTCCTACTTAGTTCCTAAGCCTTTATATAGTCACTAGATCACATCTGTAATTTTACCTACAGACAAAGTTGCAGATCTTCCTACTGAGTAGGCACAGTATAGCAGTAAACAATTATAAAAGTGTAGAGACGAAGTCCGTCTATCTGTCTGTCCGTCCGTCAGAAGGACAGACAGATACACGAGCGACAATATGATCCTAAAAGGATTGCGATTTATTTTCTTTTGAGAACCCTAAATATAACTTGAAAAGTGTTCTGGAGGCAGAGTGGATTCTGTATGACGTGTAATGTACGAGTTTGCATGAGGCCTTTATTTCCTTTTAGATGGCTCTAAGCCCAACTTAAAAAACGAGGTAGTAAAACTTTGTTGGCATCCCGGAAAAGTTTCACCGCACTGGGTTCATGATAAATTAGTTATTTCTACCATCTGAAAAAGGGATAGCCAAATGTCGGGATAATTTTTAACTTCAACTTTGTTTTTTACAAATGGATTATAGTGCACTATAAATTTTACTTGATGAATAAATATGAGAAGAAAGTTCTATTTTGTACTAAGTTATACAAATTTATTACAAACAATGTAAAAATATTGGACACAAAACCGACCCTTGAGGAACTCCGGTCATCGATTCGCCTTTTGATCAAATAACCAACCCTCTTGAATGACTTGTATTGATCTTTGCCTTAGGGAATATAGGATCCGATTGCAAAAGCCGTCTGATCTTGCAAATGAGAAGGTCCCATGTATGTAGGATTAGTATAATAAACCTTGTCAAAAGCCATGTACATATCATGAAATTGTACGCAACAGATAATTCCCAAAATCAAATGTTCTAAGTAGGTCAGAATTTAATTTGCCTCTTGCATGTTTCACGGTTGATTTGCCTTAATTGCGACTCGTCCGTTAATTTCCCTGGAGGGTTTAAATAAGTTTTAAAACTGATTATTTTTAGTAGTCTTTATGATGAGGATTTTAGAATTTATGATGCCAGTATACCAAACACATTTATCTCAACTAACTTGGGGCGATCAAAAAACAGTAACAGAACATGAATCAATGATTTTTATAATGTTCATTTGTTTGTTCATACTAATCTTGAAAACTACCAAACGGATTTGCATAAAACTTTTTTCATTGTAAAGCCTGCAAAGCTTGGACAACATTAGGGTACAATTTATTTTTTTAAATCTTTTATTGGCGAACGAATTCCACACAAGCTTATGCAAATGAAGATTATGCAATACACCTTAATAATATATTTCCTCTAGAGGTGTGAGTTCAATCTAGTGAAAGTAGGTACCAAAAGCCTGTTAAATGTACTGGTAGCATATAAATAACACGGGCATTCTGCTTGATTGCGTTTTCAATTAATTAGTTCTCTGTCTGTGAAACTACGATTGACAACTGTGGTAAACGCGAGTTCGGCAAAATATTTGCAGAGAGTAGCTAGCCTAAATTCAACTTCCTTTATAAGCGTTTTTTTTTTGTTTTCAACACCATTTGTACATACCTTTAAGAATATAGTACTAGTCTGTATTAATCCTTCCATAGTACACCGCGGCTCAAGCATACCCGTTCGTAGGTAGTTTGAAAATACCTAGATTTGATTTAGTTTTGGGAAATATGTAGGTAGAAATAAAAAATAATTATACAACTTATCCAATTATTTGGTGTTATTCGTTATCGTAGGAAATTATAATTTTGTAAAAAAAAATTCTTTATTACTTTCGTTATTATATAAATATCACATCATGTTTTTAAATACTAATTTGTATTATTATTTTCATCTGAGTCAGTGAAGTGGATCCCTGATTTTTTTCTAACTTGGGTTTGGCTTAGGTAAGCTCATTAAGGCTCATTAAAAATTCTTAAGATCTTATACTTTTACGGATGCGCAATTTGTGTGATTGTTCTGTACAAATTAAGGTTGTATGCCTAAATTACTGTCTGTCTCACGAGATTTATTTTCGTGATTTAGTAAATGATACGTATATGAACTAAAAATAGATGGTTTTTGTTGGACGAAAGAAAAAAAGCAATAACTGAAACCTACAGCTAAACTAAAAGTTAATTATTAAACAATAGATAATTAGGTTGTACTCCGTTTATCTTCGATCAATGGTTATAGGAGAGCTACGTAAAATTAAAACAAAGTTGACATCAGACTGGTCCGATGACGCATTTGATAGTGACCCTACCTCATGCGTCAAAGGACGTGGGTTCGATCCCCAGCGTGGACATACGAGTACAATCATGTGATATGAATACTTGTCTGTTCAGTGTTTAGGTGTAATATTATGTATTTAAGTATTGTATGTCCTCGGTTGTCTAATATTAACACAAGGGCTTAAGCTACGTACGGAGTCAGGTCAAATACGTAAGAGGTGTTGTGTGAATTTATATATTTAGTTATATTTACATACGGTACAAATTACTTGTTCGCTACATAATTTACTAAGTGACATGCGGACGCTTCACGTATTCGCTTTACGCTAAACTGAAACTTAATTTGTCGACTTACATATACAACCCGTTTAATGAAGAAATCTTGTATCCGTCCTGTGACTGTAAATTTGCAGAATTTTATCAATTAAAAACAGGATTTTGCTTAGCAAAATAAGGAATATTTTATTGCCATTCAGTTGAGTGGCATCAGAAATTCGGTGTTTACCCATAAACATCAAATTTCCGATTATTATTTTTTTTGGTTTACTAATTGCCTTCTTTGAAGTTTGACGATTGACCTACTCCAATGAAAATCTCAAGTTTGTAGCTTATTATATAAAGAATCTTGATATAAATTATGTCAATAGATTAATGCTTCTTGGACATTAAAACATATATTTTTATATCTAATATAGCCGAAGGTCGTGGGTTAATCACCACCCTGGACAAACATTCGTGTGATGTATCACTTGTGTTTGTTCAGTGTCTGGGTGTTAATATGCATTTAAGTATTATACTTGTGATCCTCTGTTGTTTGATATCTGTAACACAGTGCTTAAGCTACATAGTACGGAGTCAGGTCAATATATGAGATGTTGTGTCAATTTATTTATTTACCTCATTACATAGTAGTGATCGAATATTCAGACGCTAAACTTACATTTTGGAAAGATTATTATGGATGTGCCTTTATGATTCCTACAAGCGTACTTGTTAGTTAATAAGCAAAACACGTAACTAAGTACTTACAGGAAATATCTTACAAAGTGACCCTGCACTACCCTGCATTAAAAAGTTACTAGACTACTCAAAGAAGCGAGATGGGGTAGCAGTAAATACTAAAACCTCATAAAACTTTCCGAGTATTTACATACCTCTGCTCACATTGTACAACCACAGTTTAAAAAAATCATAAAGTTCGTCATTTGTAAAAAAATAAGTAACTACTTATTAAAACTTTTCCACAAAAGTGTAACAATAGTCACTCACATTTGGTACAATCAGCCACACATTAAATTAAAAACTGACAAATTTCCTCAATTGATATTAAACCTAATGTGTATGACAGTAAGATGAGAGTCGATTGAAGCAATTTGACAGTTTTGCATACTTTGATGTGGGGCTGTACGTACTTCAAAATGTCAATATCCCTTAGTAAACTTTATTTAATTTAATTTAAGATTAACATTAATTTAGTAAACATATCTAAGGGTTTCTTCTGAAATCTACAATTTATTATTTTCCAGTGAAAAAACGTGACAAACTTGTTTAAATCACGGGTCGATCTTTAAACTACGCTACCTTCTTTCACCTTTTCAGGGTTGAGAATAAGAAATTTTCCCGCAGTAAAATGTAACCTCATATAGGTTTGTTTTTCCAGGGTGTCAGATAACTTCATACAAAATTTAATAAAATCGCTCCAACCGTTTAGTCGTGAAGAAGTAACAAATTCACAAACTCTCGCCTTCATTATAATAGAGTGGTAGATAGAAGATAGATGATTTAAAAATACTTTTTTACCAATACGCAAAAATAGAACATCGAAAATTTCCATCATATCTACACTGCAAAGTCAATAAAAACCTTTCAAGTTGAATCTCCCATTTTAAATGAGATCTACTTGAGTAAAGAATGGAAACAATAATTCAGAAAGTTTGATATCTCAGCTTCCCGATGTCGGTTTAATAAACTCCGTTCATTATTATAATCAAGGAGGGAAACGGACTTCCTCCTCTGAAGGAAGGATGGGAAATTGAGGATACTAAGAAAAATGCTTTTGTTGATACCCTTTTGTGATGCATGGCGGCGGCGAGACAGAAAACAGAAGCAAATAGTTCTTGAGTGAATAGAGATTATAAGTGAAGAGTGTGGCGCCACTTGGCTTTAAGCCCCCCTTTGTATAAATTACGATTCATTGGCACGATCTGATACGATAGCAAAAATGATTGATCGCATCGCAAATGATAACTAACTCTAACACGCGTCAGAGAGAGACAAAATCGATTTTTAATCGTAAAAACCAATACTCCATATTCTCGATTCATCGTTACGATATTAAAGATTATATGGGTTTTGCGATCTCCAATATTGTTTTCGGTTTAATCTATTTAATGTTTTAAAGCAATAAATCATGTACTCTACTAAAAAAATATCTTATGAGTGATATCTAAGTTTCAAAGTCTGTGTCCATATTTTCCAAGTATCAAGTTTTTTTTTAAATAGACAACCAAGACAACCCAAAAACAATATAGATAATGTAATATTTATCTTTTACCTTCAAAGGTCAAGTTTAAAGTACCTACTCTTTGCGTACTTTTAAATTGCCACGGCGGTAACATTTTTACGTAAAACAATGAATGATTCACAACACTTTTACGACCGTCAAGTTTTTTATACTAAGAGTTGTTATCTCAGAGACATCTGTGCGGCATCGTATAGTAGCCTACTGTTTCCCACGTTTACCTTTGACACACCTCGTCGTAAATTGTATGAAACCAACACGTTTTAATCACACACAGTCATATATTAAGCTGGAGTAGGGGTGGCATGCTTGTGTGAAAAGATACTGAAGGTAGCTAGAGCAACTATGGGAGATGTCGTGGTGCGAGGGCTTCGTGCTAGTTCCCTACGACGATGAGTGAGAGTCCCAGGGTTTTAGTTGGTATACCCCCCGCCGTCATGCGGGGAGGAGTCCGACATAACCCCCGGTGGACGGGTATACGTAATTTCCTTTGGGTTACCAAAAAAAGGTAGAGTGACTATGAGGTAACTGAGTGGAGGCTAAGAGGTTACATTCAGCAAAAGGTAGATAGTAACCATACTGACGTACTCATCAATATACTATTCTTTAGACACTCATTTTTTTAATGATCCAGGGGAAATGCGCATACGCATATCCGTCCGGCATGACGGACGGGTTATGTCGGGCTCACCCCTCATGACGGTGGGGGTTGCCGACTAAAGCCCCTAGGACTCCCCCACTATAGACGATGATGGCATCGTGCATAGTGGGAGATGGTCGTGGGCCCGCAGACCGAAGCTTAGGCTCCACGACATTTCCCGGAAAAAATCTTCGGGCCGGGGTGGATCCAAACCATTGGTGATCCAACCATCTGAGAGTCCTATGCAGCGCTAAGGCGAGAGCCTTATCCACTACACTATTGCCTTCATCATCATCATCTCAGCCATAAGACTGCCACATCACCTTGCTCCTACCTTTTGCACTATAGCCTTAAATACTCGTAAATTATGATGTTACAACATTAGTTAGCTGTTTCAATTTCGCACCCAGTGTACAATATTCTATTGTTTAATACGCAATTTATTGAATCACTAAATCAACACGAGCTGGCAACTTAGCTCCCACACTGCGTTTATATATTACAGAGTTTGTGTTAATAGTGTGAGGTAAAGTTTGTCAATGTGACCTTATTATAAAGGCCCCATGTGGGTTTACAGGTACGGCTTTATGGAAACTCATTGTCTGAATATAAAGGTAAGCATTGAAGGTCAAATAGTCTAAAACTAAATTAGAACTTATTCAGCTTAACCATGGCAACAGTCGAAAGCCTATTAAATTAATCACGAGAAATTTATAGTCTCGCAATTTTGATTTTATAGCTCGTAATCCTATTTTAAAACTTGCGATTTATTTTGCTTTCATTCGTGGGTAAAACTATAGAGATGATTAATCTGAATGTGTATCCAATACGGTTGGTTGGTCTGGTTCCATTGTCAAAGGGTTAAGCAAATACGTCGTTTTATTGTATTACCTACCATAAAAAAATGTAGAGCGTGGTCCAAGAAAGTGCGTCTCTGCAGTAGTGTTGCTGAACTGTCAATATACTTAGTCAACCTAAAAAACTCTTACAGACATCGATAGTATTGAAAATTGCAATAGAATCGTTTGAAAGTGTGAAGATATTCGCTATTCTCGGTCTAAAAATAACGCCGGCAATAGTTAATTTCTAGTTTTATTGTATGATGCAGAAAGTTTCTTGAGGAACATTTTCATTTATAGATTAACATTAAACTTGTGTGAATTAATAAAGTTTCATACTAATGCAACCTGCTTAGTTCAGCTTACCGTCTTGAAACTAAACTTGAACAACCAGTCTTGCAGCCGTTTAGTTAAATTAATCTAAGATCCCCTTTAATAGGAGATAGTAGTCTGAAGTCAGTAAATTACAATCTCTTCTAAACCAATACAAAATTATCATTAAGTTTCTCTTAAACAAGTTAAGGTCGAGTTGAAGGTCGACCTTGAATTAGGGGACAAATGAAAATTTATACCTTGGCCTATTGTTTACCAATAAAAGGGGAACTTTCTCCGAGCCCGAGTACATTTATCATTAAGTTTCTACAGCTATAAATGTTTGTGGTTTATCGTCATCAGTCCAGGAAGAAAAATGGGTAGCATAATAACCATTACGCCATTGCACTGCTGTATGGGGGCGGACTTTATAGGATTAGAATAGAAAATGTTTCTTTAGCACACAAATATTAGGAGGCAAGATCTAGGCTTCATCGCTTGGGGTTTGTTATAGATAACATAAAACATTTAATTTTTTTGTTATAGATAACAGAGATTTTGGATAATAAAAAAAGATTTAAGCTATAGAACCCAAATTACTTACCAAAAGAATGTTACGTTTCACGCTCTGTTGACTAAAAAAATAGCTATTCCATGTGTCCTTTTTCTAAATATTTATTCACTCGGTTCATTTATTTACGAATCAGAGATTTACCTATTCAAGTTGCGCAAATATCTGAACAAAACTGTATAATAAAAAATCTAGCAAAGTAATTTAGAGTAACAATATTATTATGGTTGCCACCGTACTATAATAAACATACTATTACTTTTGAAGAAATGTATAATACGGGAAACGATATATTTCCGTACAATAGATAAATGTTTAAATTTCATAATGCTTTTCTATAAAAAAAAAAACTTGTTATTCTTCCCTATCAATGTTTTTATAGCATTTCTAAAAAAATACTGTAAAGGACAAAGAAAAAAAGAAGGGGTTAAAAGTATGGCAGCGCACTTGCGACTCTGGTTTTGCAGGTGTCTGTGGGCGGCGGCCATCGCTTACCATCAGGTGATCCGTCTGCTCGTCTGCCACCTATCACATAAAAAAAATTGGCAGCCCTAAATATTAATGCTCTTAGAATCCCGCAAAATGATGCTGCGATTTTTATCGCTTTGTTTTCAGTCGATCCCTCTGGTCGATGACGTAAGGCATATTGCGCGAGTTCGGTATTTATATCGCGGAAAAATACGCCTGTGTTTTATTAACCACTACACTGCCTTATTAGGTGGAGCGGAAATCAAACTGTACGAATCTGGGGGCGGAGTGCACAGACTTGCGTTTAGGCGACTAAGATGCGATGCGACGATCTTTATCCGACAGTATTAATTACCTATTCGTTATATTATTGGTTATTAAAACCAACCTATCATGCTGTAAGCTACTGCTTACGAGCTGCTGCTTGCGAGTGAAACCAACAGGCGCAACTAGTAGTATTATAATGAGTAGGTACTCCTACTTATTATAATATTCGTTGTATGTTGAATTTTCGTTGTATAATTTTGATGAAACTTTACAATAAATGTGCAAAACATGAAGACTATAATAAATACAGGGTGTTTCTGTGAACATTTGCATCCTAAAGAGATCTACCACTTAGTCTACCAACCATTCTGAACAAAATTTTTTTCTACGACTTTTGGAGGTACGTTGATTTTTTTTTGACTCCCCATACTAAATGAACGAGTCACATGACCCGTTTTGTCGACCCGAAAAGTTGATATTTTATGCGAAGTTTCATCAAAATCCATTTAGTAATTTTTGCGTGAAAGAGCAACAAACATTATTCATCACAACTTTCCCGCTTCTATATTAGTAGGATATGACACAGTTCCCACGATGAGTCAGGCTAGTAGGCAATACACTACTATCTGTAACCCTGTGGCGCTCACACGAATCTATGATAGTATCGGTTCTCCGTAGCATGACGGTAGGATGTGCTGTATAGATTTCAGATATCTGACATTTGTTGTTCCTCTTCGGAATTATTGTGATTTATCATTTCTTCATAATATATAGCTATACTTACAAGGCGTATCTATGAACGTTTACATCCCTTTGACCACGTCTTTTAATAACCTGAACCATATTTAGACTGCTCTAAAGAACAAAGCGCGATTTGCAATATTTTTAATATAGGAGATCGAACTTTCTGCTACAAAGAATAAAGTCCGATTTGCAATACGTTTAATATAAGGAAGATCGGACTTTGTTCTTGTTCTACGACTATTGAAAATTCGTCGAATATTTTTTCGACTCCCCATACAAGATGAACAAGTCACGTGACTGACTTTGTATGAAAAGCTTAAATATTTTAATGCCAATTTTCAAAGGTCATGGAGGGAGAACCGCCTGCATTATCTTATCAGTCTTATCACCTATATTGGGGAAGTGTCATGGTGATGATACAGCCGGAACCTCCCTCCACGACAAAATGTCATACATCTTAATTCATGTGACTTTTATTTTAATCCATTACATCCAGATATTATACATCCTTTATGTGTACATATGAAAATGTAATTAAACTTGATTACCGTCTATTAACCCTAAGCAAAGGGTATTAAACTCTCAAAGATGGATTTATTTACGAGTCAAAGTCAAAACTTTATTTTCTAATTACTTCCTTGTTTAAATTAGGTAAACATTAGTACCTACTGACTGGTAAGCTAGGTATATTTCGGTTAGGTTGAAGTTCAAGTTTTCATATCTTGAATACTAAATAAAAAAATACTTTCTCACTCTATTACTTTTTAATTCTATAGATCGATCAACGTCAACTAACTTTATAAACGTGGGAGAGCCACGTATCGGCCAGCTCGACCGGAGTGATACCACGGCCTCACAGAGGACCGGCGTGAAGCAGCGCCTGCCCTGTGTTTCGTCGAGTGAGTGAGGGTACCGTACGGAGGCCCAATAGGGGAAAGGGGGTTTTAAAGGTTGGTAGCGCACTTGTTAGGTACTCTACTGGTGTTGCAGGTGTTTTATGAGCGGCGGCAATCGCTTACCATCAAGTGATCCGTCTGCTCGTCTGCCAACTATCAAATAAAAAACAACATATTTGCCTCTTATCATTTTCAGCCAATAGACGTCCACTGCTGGACATAGGCCTCCCCCAAAGTTCTCCACACAGATCGATCCTGTGCCACCCGCATCCAATGGGCTCCCGCGACCTTCACCAGATCGTCGGTCCACCTGGTGGGAGGCCTGCCACGGCTGCGGCCTCCTGCACGTGGCTCTCCACTCAAGGACCTTTCCACCCCAACGGCCGTCTGTTCTCCTCGCAATGTGCCCTGCCCACTGCCACTTCAGCCACGCAATTCTTTGGGCTATGTCCGTGACCTTAGATCTCCTGCGGATCTCATCATTTCTGACACGATCACGCAAAGAGATTCCGAGCATAGCCCTCTCCATTGCCCTCTGAGTGACTTTGAGTCCTTCTTAAGCGGCCCATTTATTTGCCTCTGCACATTTCCAAACCAATAATAAAACTAAATGTCTATTCAATGTCCGGCTAAACTGTTTGAATTGTCCGGCTATTCGTTTATAGGTCCTGGTGATCCTAATTCCAGAAGTACCAGCACCTACACCAAGAACTCTCGCTCAATCCGGATACAGCCTCAGGCTTGCCACAAACCCGGGCAATCAATGCAGAACTTACGCAAATTTAATTACGGGCCCGATGTTCCCGATTTGCGTAGTTAACCCTTTTGCTAATAGTTAACTACTCGTAAATGCGCATTAATTATGTTATAGGGCTATAGCGTGTGAAAAATCCGCTAGATGGCTCCGCTGGATGTACTTTTTTTATAGTATAGGAAGGCAAACGAGCAAGCGGGTCACCTGATGGTAAGTGAACACCGCCGCCCATGGACATCAGCTACACCAGAAGGAGTGCAGATGCGTTGCCGGCCCTTAAGGAAGGTATAGGCTCGTTTCTTGAAGATTTGGATGTCGTACCGGTTCGGAAATACCGCTGCGGGAAGTTCTGTACTGTTCGACTAAGGACCAACTTCCACGACATTGATTGTGTAGTAACAATTGACATCTCCACATCCTCACAGAAAACCAGCGTGAGACGTACATGCGCTGTGTTTCGCTGCGTGAGTGAGGGTACAGGAAGCCCAATCCAGGGAAGGGGGGTTAAAAGGTAAGCAGCGCACTTTTGTCCATGGGCGGCGGTAATCGCTTACCATCAGGTGATCCGTCGGCTCGTCTCCCACTTATTATCATAAAAAAGTCACAGCGAAAATAACCAATCGCCGTGTAGATGGACCTCAGTTCTACAGTACGCCATCTAGCGGATTATTCACACGTGATAGGTACCGTTATAGAACTACTATACCTTGACTATACATACAGGGTGTATCACATTAGCCGCAGAACTGACAACCGCTGGAGCCGTAAAGTCCTTGAGTGGAGACCGCAACTCGGCAAACGTAGTGTAGGACGCCCTGCTACAAGATGGGATGACGAAATTCGAAGGTTGGCTGGAGTGAGCTGGATGAGAGTGGCCGAAAATCGGGCCGGTGGCGTGCATTGGGGGAGACCTATGTCCAGCAGTGGACGAGCGTGGGTTGCTGATGATGATGATGATAGGTACCGTTATAGAACTACTATAGGTACCTTGACTATATAATAGCGAAGTGGTTATTGGGTCACACCTCAAATTTGATGGATATCCGCAGGGGTTATGGGTTCGAAACTGGGGGCGGCGAAAGGCGGCGACTGATATGTCCCATCGGAATATGAAAGGGAAAACAAATTGCACTTACCTATGTATTTGCACACACTTATACTGACACTATAATAAATGTCTTACGTATAGCATTTTCCATGTCAAATCTAAGACTCCTTTTCCACCAATAGAAACACTTCATTTTCCTATCCTCGCTCAGCTATTGGTGGATTTTTTCCTCGCACACCGCTTAGCTACCACGCACAGCTCTGGTGGAAAAGCAGCTCAATCTGTCCGGATCAGCGTTACAATACTATATCTTATTTTCTATACTATTTAGAAAGAGATACATTCTACAAACATCCACAAACCGAAAAGACCAATCGACATCTAGCGCCATCTATTGGTAGACACTGTAACTACTGTCCCGAAACGAAATGAGGAGGGCGGGCCACTAGTAATAAATTAAAATTTAATATTAGTTTCCATAGTCTACTATCATAACATATCTACTAGCATCTCCACTCTTGCGTTTAAATTGTTACAAATGTAACAATGAATGTAGAAGGTCTACCATCTACATCCATTGTTCGAGCAATAACGGCTAGTGAAACCAGTAAACTGGCAAACTAAAGGTGCTATTATCAAAGCGAGTTTCGCCAATTTTCAGCATGAACGTTGCTTGCACAAATACTAATGCAACTTTGTAGGGAAAGTAGAAATAAATTGACTGTTGCTTATACAAATAAGTCACTATGTATGTTTATCTCTGAAAGGGCGATATTATATACTTATTATGCATTTGGTAGTGACCCTCATACGCCAAAGTTCGTGAGTCCCCACTCTAGACAAATATTCGTGTAATCAGTATCTGGGTGTAATGTATGTATCTATGTATTATATTAGTATTTCCTCTGTTGTCTAATATTTATAATACAAGTGCCTAAGCTACTTAGTACGGAATCAGGTCAAAGTATGAGATGTTGTTAGAATGTATTTACTGTTTCTACGTGCAAACCTGCACGCTTTGGATAGTTTCTGAAACCTGTAAGGTAGGTTCCCCTGTTACAAGGTCACTGATCACCTTTGGCGTATGTGCCAGAGTCACTACCAAAAGCGCCATCGGGTCTATCAAATTCTTACATCGAAACCAATTTCTGAAGAAGAAAAATTATTCTTAGTTAGAAACTCGTTTCAAACTAGGACCAATATGGGCAAAACCGATACATAGTAGTATCAGTTTGTATTAATCTCCTAATCTAGGACTAAATCTAATCGGTGAAAACCATACTGGCTATAATTTTGGTAGCACTAGCGAACTATACCTAACATCCTGAAGTGAAACTAAATACGGTAACCATCCAGCTTAGCGGCTAAACACATAGACTAAAAGTTAGGCGGAAAGTTAGCGTCCGACATAACGCGTTTGGTATTGTTAGCAAGCATAATGTTTTAAAGTATAAAGTCTAGATCCGTGTATATGTTTACGTCCACCACATTTAGTAGCAATAAACCTACGGTTTTCTATTTAGGCGTGTCGTTTGGAAATCCAATATCACTTACATCAATAAAGCTCCTGGTGACTTTTCGGATTGCCTATGGGAACGTTTACATATAAATAAAACATAGGTTGAGCAATCTAGTTCTTGTAACATTAATTTTTCTGCGAAATTGTTTCCCAAAGACATTTATGAAATGAAAAGGAAAAAAGAAAATATTCGGAACAAGGTATGATCACTAATCCGCATTAGGCAAGCCTGATCCCATCGTAGTAGCGATGTCTTGATTTCTATGATGGAGGCCTTTTCCCCTGCAGTGTGGCATTATATAGTCCGATACTTTTTTATAGTGGCACAGTATATTGGCTTACCTCAGCCTGATGATAAGCAAAAGGAGACCCTACGTTGCAGTTACAACGGACGCTACGGCATCACATCCGTTGGCACTGCCATACTGGCCCGAGAGATGCTTCTCCACGCTTTGTTTATATTAAATCCTTAAATAGTGATAAACTGGGCAAAATTGGCCCATCATCATAATGAGCGTCGCTCAATTTAAACGTAGCAATGTATCAAGCTAAATGGAATTGGGCAGTATTGCCAGAAATCAATCGAGCAAATGCATCGATAACCCAAAATGAATTGGACTACAAATCATTTTACATTTCCGCAGTAATAATTCATTTGATATTAGGGTTTTGAACATTTCAACACCGTGTGTAAGAGAGAAGATATCTACCTATTTGTGTATAGGTACTCAAACTTGTAATCTGGGTTCGATTCCTGGTAGGGTAAATTTAGCAAACGTATTTTTCTAAATTATTTCGAATCTTCATGTGCTAAGAAATCTTCTTCTCTAGTCGATGGCATCAAGATATGAAATTTTACCGGCCCAATACTCCGCCTAAGAAATGCTTCCGGTATATTGATATTAGTCATCAACCATGTAACTTTATAGACGAATCACATAAATCCCTCAACTAAAGAACATGTTCCATACCTGGCTAGATCATTGTACTCTTACAGCTTAGAAAAATCAAGAACAATCTAGATATTTTTAATGAAAAATATACTTATACGATGTCAGAGATGCAATTGTTTTTAAATAAAATACCGGTAAAAAAGGACCATGTACAACTTGGTAACTTACATATTTAATTTGTTTTGAACATTATAAGCTATTCTTCTTCCTTTTTTTCTCTTTTCATCGTGTGTTAAGCGTGTACGTTACGCCGCCCAAGTCTCAGCCTAAAAATCAGCGCCACTGAATGGCTCCAGAACAGTAGCATTACCATGAGTTTGAAAATACTATCCTCGCTATCGAAAACTATCGCTTTCTCTCTTTCATTGTGATGCATTTGAAAGAGATAGAGCAATAATTTATGTTATGTCAGTTTTGATGTATCAGAACATAGCCGATCCTCCATACTATCCGGGACATTACACCTTTCTGCACGTATGGTTGCCACTGTTATATATCGTATAAAACGTGTAAATTATTCATTACTAAAAATAGATGATTCTTTGGTAATCATTACTCGATATCGGCATAAATAATCTTACATCATCACATCATGAGTGGAAAGTGAATGAGTAAATAGAATCTCTCGATCAACGTTTGAGCTTAGGAAAACAAAGCTTGCATATAAATGTTTACTTTTTCTCACAGCCCATAAACTGCGATTGTTTAAAATTTAACCGAAACACTATTTAGTGCGAAATGTACAACGAAAGGTAAAGCAGTGAAGAATCTCCGTTGTTTTTTTATGTGATAGATGGCAGACGACAAGACGGATAAGCTGACAGTAAGCAATTGCCGCTGCCCATAGACACCCGCAACACCAGGTGAGTCACAAGTGCGCTACCCACCTTTTAATCCTCTTTCTCCCGATTAGACCTCCTGTACCCTCGCTCACTTGGTGAAACAACGCAGGCGCTGTTTTACGCTGGTCTTCTGTGGGCCCGCAGGAAGAGGAGGAGCCCGCACTCTGCTCGCGCCGGCCCATGCCGAAGCGTGCCTCTCCCACGGTAAAATTTGAAGGCATTTTTTTCAGTCCACAAGCGCTATTGAATTTAGAAATTGTGCTTTAGTAACCGCCAACACACTTGTACAGTCGACTCCAAAAATATTTATAAGACTTTGTCACAATACTTAATATAAGAAAGTAGAACGACCTCTACTTTCTTATATGTATTGTGACAAGGTCCTAAAGTGTATAGGTACGTATTTAGGCCAGCTGCCTACTATCGCGAGCTAAAAAGATGGCCTATAACGACCCGGATATTACGACCGAATCAGAATTAATCCCTCTCTTTCGTTAGAGCTGTTTGTCACCCTTGTTTGGATGCGACGGGTATTTCTCCTTCGTTTCGGGACGGCTTCATTATAAACCACCAGGCAACGAAAACATGCATGAGCAGTGTGGTTGGCTGAACGTTCATATTTACATATGCGTTTTTTGTTTCCCCCTAAAAATATAGGTTGAAATTTTCTCATCAAATTACCGGTCGGCAGATACAAAATTGCAAGGAGAGGCGATTTTTTTCCAAATTTTACCTTGTTTTCTTTAAGGAAAATTGTCATTAGGAGTAAAATGTCCTGGAAAAAAATTGTCATACGGTTAAAAATAACCTATCTTACAATCTACATGTAGCAGCAAACATTTACATTCCTTTAAATGAATGATTGTAAAAAGACGAGTTACAGGGATGTAAATGTTCACCGATATGTGTGTATCCTGAATACAGTAGGTGGTAACTTTACTGTTATTTGTTTACTGTTTAAGGCCTTTGTCAGTACGCTCTTGTGACCAATGATCCGAGATCGCACGGCATTGCATTGTTAGCCCGCCCATAAACACCGTTGGACGAATTTGCGAATAGTAGGCACGACGTATGAAACGAGCGTAATTTATAGATATTTATTATGGCTTCTACTATGCTAGCAGATAACGATAAAGTGATACATGTAATGTACTGGGCCGTGACTTCAGGGTCCTAGGTTAGATTGCCGGGTCGAGAAAAAATTGGGTTTCAAATTTGTCGAGCTTTGTAGCTCGGGTGTGTGATCACCAATGCGCATTAGGCAAGCGTGGCTATTATGCCTATACCATCATTCAACTCAAAATTCATTTCCCTGCTGTAAGAAAGTGTATAGACCGATACTTCTGCAGCTACACGTATATTAATACCTACAATACAAGAATGGGATTTTTACACAATAAATATTACTTACGTTCCAAACTATTTATTGATATACACTATACAACTACTACTCATTAACGTACAGATTATGTATTAAAAAAAATTGACGTACGTCCTT
Source organism: Cnaphalocrocis medinalis (assembly GCA_014851415.1). Lineage (NCBI taxonomy): Eukaryota > Metazoa > Arthropoda > Insecta > Lepidoptera > Crambidae > Cnaphalocrocis > Cnaphalocrocis medinalis. The sequence goes on from CM026281.1 coordinate 3,886,849, forward strand.
TGAAGCTAACAGTAACGATAGCTTAAATTCAAACCTACGGGCTCCCGTTTAAAAAGCAAACGTTATATTATATTCACTGGGTTGCCACCACTTGTTGCAAGTAACATAAAAAAAACAGATAACATCCTAACTCAATGAAGTAATTAAACATGCATACCATATTACTTTTGAACAAATTTTATGTATCTACATAATAGTATTTTTAATTAAATTCTGCGCCTTGGTTTCACTCTTTTTCAAAACTGTGCTTATGACAAATTTCAAGGGAATTTTTTAATCGCTACCAAACGATTTCTCAAAAATATGCTTGATGTAAATTGAAAGTTATTTTTACCGCTTTGGGTACAGTTAGGTAGATGGAATGTTTGTGTTTAGTCCGAGACGCTTTAAAACATTTAGTAAGATACCATTAACAGCCTGCAGGGCAAAAGACCCCATTGAATGATACCATCGCTTGAATGTAATCACCATTGATAGGTAGGTACTCTAATAAATTATAAATGCGCCAGACAATCACGCCAATCAACCTGGTCTCAAACTAGGGCAACCCCTGTACTATGAGTACCTGTAAGATAAGTTAGCTGGGGGTTAACCCTGAACATCCAGACCAAAGACAACTTGGAAAAGTTTTTTTTTATTGTCTCCATATTCGATGGGGACACCACTATGACACGACCCAAGTGTACATTTTTGGCCCGACCCGGGGATCGAACCCGAGATTTAAAGCGCAGCGGTCGCTTTGAAGTGCGACCCACACCCGCTGTGCTACTGAGGCAATCGAGTCTGGATTCAATATTACCTTTACTGCGAAGGACTGGAATTTACAAGAGTTCTTAAGATATTCGATCAAATGCCTTGTTGTAAGGCCCATTTATTAAGCTATTCAAACGAGATTCAGTGTCGATGCAGCATCGATACAGTCACCACTGAAATTTAACAGTTAGTGTACTAAAACCAATGATAAACTGATTAAGCATTGATATAGTCGCGTGACAGTCAAACGCATCTTTGTATCGCAGCAAAAAGTTGCAGTGTGTAAGCTAAAACACGAAGCTACGCGACGATAGTTTTTTTTTAATATTTTGTTTTTACTACATTAAAGGGCCAACGCTTGACCACAAATCGCACCTGATGGGAAGTGACGCTGAGGTCTAGGATGACACGCGTTTCCCTTAATCAACAATCATTCACATATAATTCAGCGGTCATTCTAATAATAGTGAGCTCTTTTAGTTTGTTAACGTATTTTAATAATAAATCTCGATGCGGAAAATAAGCACTCTTAACCTATCTGGAAAATTGAGGCTTGTATTAAAATATTCAGTGTTCCGTAAATCTTCGTCGATATATTGGCAGAAGCTCAGAAAATATAAATATTGGTCCCATCATAATGGATAACGCAATATTTATAGACTTAAAAAGAACTTACTAAACACTATACCTATATTCATAGTAATACTATGTATGACTATGAATATAGGTATAGTGGGATTTTTGGTGTGTATTTTAATTTTACAAAAATACCAGACATGACAAGACGTCGATCAATAAAAAGTCAAATACATACTTTAAAAAATTGTTTAAAAAAATCTCTGATAAAATAATCCTTTATCTATAAATCAACAAAGTCGCTGAGGCCGTTGACTTGTTTAACTGCTCTTTGACTGAATTCGCAAAGATAGATAGATAGATACTCTTTATTGCACAACACATAATAGAACTTAATGCTAATAGTAATTTCTAAATACAATATCGGCGGCCTTACTTTGCAAAAGTTACTTTGTTTGTTATTTATTATAGTGAAAAATAAATTAAGTACCTAATCTACACTATCACATTGGGGAAACCTGTAATGTTAGTTGTATGATGTTTTTTTTTGAGTAAATAAATAAATAAATAACTGTTTACCGATTTTTCACCGGCATCTTAACATAAACATTCAAGTAGCAGTACCTTAAAATGAGTGCACTAGGCAACATAATACTCTCGTGGTTGTAAGCCCAAACGCGAGTATACTTTTCCTCCACTTATAGGAAGCGAATCGAGCGTCGACGGGGCTTACCCATAGACTCTGTATATTGCAAATATTAATTTAAACTTCCCTACAACATGACAGTCACCAGACGCAACGGTAGAAAGTGAACTCAACCTGCAATGGAATGACTCCCTAGAGAAACCACGTTGCCAAATTCAGAGGTGTGGAGTTACGACCCAATAGTACTCGTATCTTTTGACTGTGCAACGGCAATATCTCCTCCTGTCTCATTCATATGTATTTTGCCAACTTTAAATAAAAAAAGTTAGTATGAAATGCCGCAAGTCATTTAACTCAAATTTTGAGATAACTAAATGTTACGGTCAAAAATACAATGTCTATTAATTGGATCCTTTTTTATGTGACAGGTGGCAGACGAGCAGACGGATCACCCAATGATCACCTAATGTTGTAAAAAATTGCCGCCGCCCATAGACACTGGCCACACACTGGTGTGCAAAGCTGCTGCTCTTCTAACCCCAATTGGTCGAAATATTTCTTAAAATAATGTACCTTTGAGACACCCCGTGGCCTGGGTTCCTCAAGACCACTAGCCAGTACAACCTGCTTTAAGTTCACCTACTCGTAACATAGGTACTAATTTCCGCCCTTTAAAAGGGTTATATAATAATCACACCCTCTTTAAATATAACCCTTTGAGGGTTATTTTTAAGAAGGGCGTGATTAGCAGTACGGTTCAGTTCCGGTGGGGTATTCGACCGCGGTTGCGCTGATATGACCTCTTCAGGGGTTAGAGCTAGAGTCCCATACATCTACGTGTTCCCTGCTTAATGGTTTCGCCTAGATCAAAATAAAGGTTTTCTGATTACGGATACCCCATGGTCAGAATTGGACAATTCTGACTGTATCTGTGATTGGGCTGAGATGAGATGGATATCCCAGGAGTTGTGTGGGTAGGGCTAGAATCATCCCACAACTGTTGCTGGGGGTTCGGCCTAAAGGGGAAATAACAGCCATTATAGTTTTTCCTAGTTGTAAGATCAAAGAAACAAAATATTGAACATTAATGATGCTTCTGACTGATCTATCGCTTTGTTTCAAGGGTTTGCACACATTTTATCATACATACATTTATACAGAGAATACGTGTGAACATTTATATCCCTTTAACCACGTCTTCTACCGACCATTCTAAACAACATTTTGCTCTACGACTTTTGGAAATACTTCGAAGAATTTTTCTAATTCCCATACAATACGACCAAGTCACGTGACCGACTGTGTATGAAAAGGTGTAATACTTTATATGCAAATTTCGAAAATTCATTGAACAATGTGAAAGAATGGTTGATAAGATAGACGTGTGGTTAAAGGGATGTAATGTCACAGATACACCCTGTATTACTAGACAATTTACTATCTACTCGTATACATACTCACAGATCAAAATACACAAACAATAGTGAACATTCGACATAGATGACAGCATACGATTAATCTCAAAGAACATGTCTTAAGTGACACTTGGAACATAACTTACGGTACTAAATTAACGTGTAGATCTAAGCTTTATAGAATAATTGGCGGTATCGAAACATAATTGCCTGTCGAATTTTCGCCCGAGGCGATATCTAACTGTGTATCTAAGCGCCATTTTGACCCAAGACACAACCAATTACTTAGGTGTTTAGTTTTAGTGAGGAACGCCCCAGATTTTAAATAGGTATGTAGAGATACGTCTTGAATTCCCGATTTATACTACATTACGCCTTTGTCCTTTTTTACCAGTATCCAGTAAAGATACTATAATGATGGTAGATGAAAAAAATCCCGCTCCATTGTAGGTTTTTTCTCAACTCTAACGTTCTGTATACAACTAAGCGCAAGCCCGTTATCAATCTATATCTTCTACTTATATACTATTTATAAAAAGATAACTTCTATTGGCAACGACAAGGCTTATGTAAAGCGAAAACACGAAACGCTAGCGCGATGTAATCGAAGCCCAGTGTCATCTATTGGTTCATTTTTGAAATACGGTCTTAAAGCAAAGTGAGGGCGAGCCACTAGTTAAAAAATAAAAAGGAGGACTCTGGAGGGCAGGGAAAAACCGCGGCATGATACCGACTTAAACACACCACCATTCCTTTAGCGCTTTACTTTCGCATCCAAGGAGGCCCAGTTTTACTTTTACTTTGATCCAGGATTTGGTAAGTATGGTCCAGAGTAAAGCGACTGCTGCCAAGCCTTCGCAACTCATGTATCAACAGAGATCAAATAGTTCATCATAGTTTCACGCTCAGAATCATTATCTCAGTTTTCACAAATCCAATAGGGCGGTTAGGGATCTATTTTGAATACAGTACTACTCCGGACTTCCGCGATAGGTGGTATCAAGCGATAGACAGTAAATCCACTTTGCTTAAGTTAAGGTAACCCCACAGATCAGAGAAATTAGGGTAAACCCTTCCCAACAGTACTGAGCCCTTCTAGTTTTGGATCTGATTTGAACGACGGGGTGATATGGCTTGACGTCTCTCTCTGTTTTTATTATCTGTGTGCTTGTGTCTGTCTGTGGCATTGCAGCTTCCCGAACGGATAAACCGATTTGAATTTTGTTTTAATTTTGTTTGAAAAGTTATACAGGATGTATCAGTGAACATTACATCTATGTCACGTTACTTGGGCATTTTGTATGGGGAATTGGGGAGTCAAAAAAATATTCGACCAATTTTCAAAACTCGTACTTAGAACAAATTTTCTTCAGAATAATTATTAGGACACGTGTGTAAAGGGATGTAAATGTTCCCGAATTCATCCTGTACAGAACGATGTATTATTTATGCATACGCATTTCTATATCAACATTCGTCAAATGTAGCTCTTAATTGTGCAAATCTTTGGGAATATCAACAACATTTACTTTGTAGAAGAATCGCGTGTCTTTGAATTCTCGTAAACCGGGGTAGCCTAAGTCTTTGTCCATTTTGAAAACATATTTCTTTTTCACTCAACTGGTTTCTGATTGAGAATTAAAAATGCAATGTCTAATCTAGCCTTAAGCTACGGCGAAATAAAACTGCGGATGGGTCATAAAGTTTTCATCGCGGTTCGACTTCGGCGTATTTTTCGGAAGATTAATATTTTTAGAATTCGCGAGTCTATAGATAAACTTATCTCATTGAAACGAAAGATAGGAAGATAGATATTCTATATTGCAAAAAGTGTACAGACTTTTAACTTATCTATGGTAATATGCTAGTACAATGTAAGCGCTAATAGCGATCTCGTAAAAATATATCTATATAATAATGACGGGCTTGACTGCTAGAATAAAATGGCCTGTCATGTAAGATAGGATTAAAAAAATATTCTCATAAAACCCAACAAGTTTCACTTAAAACAAATGATATCAATATTTAATAGTATAGTAATAATAGACGCAATATTTAATAATAGACGCAACTTAAAAAATAATAATTTGAAAAGTTTTTTCCACCAATCGATAGGTACTGCAATATGAATAAAAAAATAAAAATTCTCCAAAAAACATCAGGTCTTACGGTCTTCTATGTCTCTTGCATCTTAGCGTGGATTACCCAGAATACATAAGTACCTACGAGTGGTACTACCTACGAAGATATTTTTTCCTTAATGTTGTTTTTTCATCACACTTATTAAATCAAATGATGGTGCTTACTTAATATCACTCATACAAAGTTGTTTGACGCACTAACAATCTAGCAAAACATTCGTTTCAGTTTTAGCCATCCGCCAAAACATCGTTGCCGCAGTTTATTTACTACACAAAACATAAATAGACACTTATCAATTACCCACATTATCTGCACTGACCTACAAATTACAAATGTTAATGAATGTAAGGTCTCTTTCTTTTATGAGTTTTTGACGCACAAATTGCCAAGTCATATCTTGCTTCGATAGTCCATATCCTGGCTTTGAAAAAACCCTATTTACAATAATGATAGTCTACAACTGTTCCCTCCTACAAAGTATTTTTTAACAGACTTCAAAAAGAAAGCAGGAGGGTCTCAATTCGTCAGTAAGTACGTTTATTTTTTTAGGTTGGCGTTTCGTAAATTTCGGGTCGAGCAAAAGTATGTTTCGATTTTTTCTAGCATAGCGGTTTGTGATCACCAAACCGCATTAGGCAAGCGTGGTGATTACGCCTAACCCCATCATAGTAGCGATTGGTTTGATTTCTGTGACGAAGGCCTTTGCCCTGCAGTGGGACATAGGCTGATAATTTACTTGTTTTTCGTAAAATTAATTTCGTTTTATTTATGGTGGGGGAGCAGAGATTAACACACACTTCTTTTGTTTCTATTTGTTTATTTTGGCATGATATGTTAGCAAGTTGATAACAATGTTGTTTTCTAAATTATTTAAACACCGAATGTGTTAGCTTGGCATTTATATAAACCAAGCAGGTTTAACAGGTCGTGCATGGCAGGTGTGATAAAAAACTATTGTTTTTGGTAGCTGATTGAGAAGCAAGAATATCAGTTATTTTTCATTTCGTACCACTGGTTGTTAATCTAATTTAGTTCTTTACTAATGTCAGGCCAGTGCTTCGATCATAGAAAGAAAGCCTACTACATCGTGAAGGCATTAAAAGTGTCGCCGCCAATGAAAAAGAGCGCTATTTGGCATTTTTACCAATAACAGCACTGTTTTGGGATTACTTTTTCAAACGCATTCGATGACGATTGTTTTTTTTTTTGTGCAAAATTGGATTTTTATTCCGACAATAGGGTTTAGGTAAGTAGGGAAAGTGTTCAGGAAGATGTAGCTGTTTATTGATTTACGCTACGATTTATTTATGTATCTATGAGAAAAAAATGGTTTAAATGTCCGATTTATTTGATTTCTATCTTCCTGATTAGTATAATCAGCCAATTATTTAATTAAAATTTTAAAAAAAGTTTGTTTTCGAGAACTCCTGGCCTAGGAGCCAAAAGTAACTTACAACCTTAATAAACTATTAAAATGTATTTAATTACATACCTACAGTATCCAAAGACAAATTGTAGGTAATCAAATATAATTTTAGTCAGCACCTAAACTACTTGATTATATAAAGATTAAGTCAAATGAAGTAATTATTTTCCTGTAAGTTCAAAAAGGTAAAAACAACAAACCAATTGGCCCCAGTAATAAGCTTCGTAGATAATGTATTAAGTATTCTAGATTTATTTTAATACGAGCGTAATGACTTTAATCGGTAGATTATCAACTTGAAATCATGCAAGATAAGTGGAGTAATTATGACACACTCAATATATTCCAAGGAGTTCAGGTGCCACATAATTCATAACCTAGCTTCATAAATAAATTTCTCATAAATTAATCTCAATATTTACTTACAATGAATTCAAATCCTCTCCCGTTGCTTGCTAAAAAATCACTAAACTAAAAAAACAACGAAACTTTTTGGTAAACTACATTGTTCCACACGCGAAAAAGTTTTAAAACTTCAATAAAAACTTGTTTTACGTCATAGGCTGGTTGTAATTAAAAAGTTAAGTCACACTGTCAAGATACATTTTGGCGGGAAATAAAGTTTGTGTTCGATTTTCGAATGTGAGTTTGGCGGGAAAGTATCGCGCGCGCTGCCGCTCTTGGTGGCACGGGCGCTCTCTGGCGCGCTGAGTCGACAAGTGAAGTGAACGAGTGGAGTCCCGCTTGGACAATCATCTGTGGTTATCCCGGGTAGGGCTGCATGCCTGTATAATATTTTTTTGTTTAATTAAATTTTTCTTACTTAGTATTGTCTAAACAGCACGGTGGAAAGTCAATGACTTACATAAATAGAACAATATTGAAAGGACAGAACTTCACTCCACAAAATACCCACTTACTTACCTATTGTTTGACTACCGCTTAACCTTCGAAACAGTTGAACCAGACCAACTTCATGGACCATCGTTACGCGCTCAGAATTATCCTGGATAATCAGAAAACTTTTAAAAACCTTACGAGAGTAATCCACACTTTCGTGCTGCAGACTAGGTGTTTTTAAAAAATCCTTTGTAGATAATATTAGGTACATTTACATGAAACTCTCTCTATTAGGTACCTACTTACATATTTACATGGAACTCTCTCTCTGCCTATTTCGGTTGGTACGATAGACTCGCTGACTAATAATAAATTTGATGTTTAGCTCTAACAGAATAATACATGAGTGGCTTGTGAGAAGATAGACTATTGTAAGTAATCGATATTTTCATGCGCTTGAAATAGACAATCATGGCAAAATTTCATTATTATATTTATTCGAAAATATTTATATTTTTATATGTGATAGGTTGCAGATGAGCAAGCCTGATGGTAAGCGATTGCCGTAAAATTGAGGATACCTCCTACCTAGAACTATTTGTTAGTAAGTTACTCAAGTATGTGACACATCAAAGTATACGAAACTGTCAAATTACAATCAACTCTCATCTTACTGTCATACACATTAGGTTGAATATCAATATACTTATGTATTTGATAGTTTCTATGGTAATAGTTAGCGATCTATCAGATCTGATTAGAATATGTACAGTGACCACATCAAGTTACTACAATCTGTCAAAATTCCTCAGTTGATATTGAACAAAAAACCCTTTTGACATAAAAGTTAGGTTCGATTGAAGAAATTTGACAGATTGTAGTAACTTGATGTGCAGGCCACCGTACCTACAGAACGAACCCGAACCTATACGACCCTTTGTTTGGAAGGCGCCCGTCTCACCCACTTAGCTAGGTACCATCGCTCTTCAGATAGTCTCCCATCTTTTGATAACCCTACACTCAGCCGAAGTGATTTTTGAGACACCCCGCTTCATGTCGGCCAATTACGAAGATTACTCGTAGATTGGCATTTGACCGATTTTCTATCGAGAAGGGATCGCACTTTTCAATTTCCATCGGCTTTCGAAGCCAATTCTTGGTTTTCGCCTTCTATGTCGAGTCGACTACATGGAACGCACAACCAATAGTAGAACACAGATTACAGTCGACATTCCTTATCTTGTTCTCCTATTGGTCTATGCGTTCCATGAATTCGACTCGACAAAGAAGGCGAAGACCGAGAATTGGCCTCCTGGGCGAATCTTGCTTGACTTCCACAATGAAGGAAGTCGAATTTGGCAGAGTCGAAAACTGACTGGCCGGTTAGCCTATTTGGTAGTGACCCTGCCTCATACGCCAAAGGTCGTGAGTTCGATCCCTACCCTGGACAAACATTCGTGTGATAAACGCTTGTATTTGTTCAGTGCCTGGGTGTTATAATATTCTTATGTGATTTTTTTAGTAACTTGCCAAAAGGATTTTTTCAGGGGTTTATCCTACAACAGTAGTTTTAGAGCAGGAACTCTGAATTTCATTATTTGTTATCGACATGTTATTTCGAATGCTATTTCATGTCGAATGCGAAAACCGCCGCCTCGGTTTCCCGGCGTTTGTCGCTACATTATTAATGGAAGCTTATTAACAATTTAAATGACTTACTTCTTCTTCTTGCTTGCAGCTGGAGTCAGTTATCGGAGTTTCATCCGGAAAATCTGATATTAGACGCTGTGAAATTTGTGACCCAACACAATATATCAATTGTATAGTTTCAAAAGCGGCTATCCTCCATACCCTAAAAGTTGTATAGTATGCTTTTGAAACCATAAAAATCATAATAATGTATGGCCTATTACTTGTTTGATAAAAATTGTGACGTGATACAGCAGCTACAATAGAAAATCAATTGTTTTTATCATTGTTTTCGCCTTAAGGATTTTGGTCTTACGACGTTAAAATTGATGCTGTCACTTTCATTTGCAACTTACCTATATAAAATTGGCAGCATCATTTGTAATCCATAAGTACCTAACATATTGCTGCCGCACTCAGACGTTAATTAAACGACCAAATTATTACTTAAGTATTAAAAAAACATAAAGACTATCCATATTAAGATAATGAGCATTAAGGTTAAATGACGTCTCTGAGTGCAGCAGTTAGTCTCCGTTTTGTAATAAAGGGATTTATGTTTTTGCAAATATTTATTTATTCCGATGTCTGTAACACATAATATTATTGTGCTTAAGCTACTTAGTACAGAGTCAGGTCAATGTATGAGATGTTGTGTGAATTTATTTATTTTATTTATCTATATTATCTAACGAATACAAGCTTAATTACACCACGTTACACTCTGTTTGTTATGTTCCATTGAGATCGTTTTACCTGTTAACCTGATAGAAATAACGCTTCGTTTGATAGTATAAAATGACTATATCAAGAGCGTGAGAACAGTCTCATAATTAATTAAATAAGGCGACGGGTAGGGCTCACTAGCGACACCAATTGATTCAAATTGTTAGCTACAATCGGACCTATTTTTAGCAACGACGCTTCAGACTCTCGATAAGCACTTGTAGGTACTTTTTCTTTAATAATAAATCGATCTCTAATCGATTTTCAACAAAAATAGGTCGTTAGGCAAAATGCTCAAAGCAAAAACAGACCTAAAAGTAGATAAATAGATAGAAATATAACACATGAGTGAGTGAAAGTAGTGCACAGTTATCAAATAAAAAGAATGTATGTATATTTTATTTATTTATAATAGGTATTTATCAAATTATGTAATCTAAGAATAATTAATCCGAGAATAAGTGGTTGCGAAGTAGCTGAAGCTTCGATTTTTTTTTAAATAAATTCTATGTGCGTTTCGACCAATCTTTATTTCGAGGATAAATCTAAGGTAAGTCTAAGATTCGTTTGGAATAACAGCGTTATACCACAGATTTACTGTCGGATAAAGATTGCTCCTATCGCACCTTAGCTAACAATTTAAACCAATTGGCGTGCGCTACCCATAAGTGATGAATTTAAACTCAAGTAGGTAGGTAACTTGAACCTTCAACAGATAATTTCACTTCGGACACTTAATAAACTTTTTGAGGTCAAACATGCCTTGTTTCACAGCTTTTCTAATCCGTAAACTTTGAAGGCTCACCTATCAATACTTTACAGAAAGGAAATTGAGTTGCCGTCAAAGGTGCTAGTAACCAATCTGTACTAACATCGATGTATAGATAAGTGGAGTAACCAATTACCAGACTTCAGACTTTAACCTTAGGAGAGCCATGCTTCGGCATGAATAGGCCGACTCGACCGGAGTAATACCGTTCGGCCTAACAGAAGACCAGCGTAAAGCAGCGCCTGTGCTGTGTTTCGTCGAGTGAGAGAAGAAACTGGAGGCCCAATTGGGGAGAAAGTGGGTGAAAGATTGGCAGCGCACCTGACTCTACTTGTGTTGCAGGTGTCTCTACTAGACAGATGGCTGTCGCTTACCATCAGGTAATCCGTCTGCTCGTCTGCCACCTATCATAAAAAATACACACCGAAAAGACGAAACACTAGCGCGATGCTATCGACGCCTAGCTCCATCTATTGGTTAAGAGCGTAAATGAATGTGTCCAGAAGAGAAGTGAGAGCAAGCCAGTAAATAAATAATATAATAATTAACTGCCGTCTGACCTTCACATCTTTTTTTACTTACTTCTACTACTACGTTCAGAATCATTATGTACCTACTTTGAGTATTCAGAGTTCGAGGAACTTAAATGTCAGCTGCAGGATGTTTACCACCACCATTCACCACCGATTGGTAGAATTACGCAAATAATTCACATTTCATAGGGCTTTAAATCAAAACAGCTGCTTTATATTCGCTGCCCTTTTCGATAATGCATTTCACCATAAACCCATTTAATTATTTAATTGAAAGGGTACCCGACATCCTAATGATAAAACACAAACATAGACTCATTAAAAATGTACCCGATCGTCCCTTTATTGTTTACAGTCCTACCTATAATAGTATCAGAGGTCACGGTACATTAAAACACCATCGAGTTGAGCGACCAAATTATAAAAAAATAAAAAAGTACCAGCCTACATACTGTCCCACTGCAGGGCAAAGGCCTCCGTCATAGAAATCAAGTCATCGCTACTATGATGGCTTACCTAATGCGGATTGGCTAATTATATAAAAAAAATCCTCCAATCGATGTTACGACGGCAATGGGGTATGGGAACTAATTTTTAGGGGTATTCTTTTTTATTTTTATTTCAATACCTTTTACTATTTCAAGTAATTAATTTGAATATTTTTGTAATCAAGACAGTAGTTATGTTTAATTAATTTTTAAACATTTTAAATTCAAGCGTATTTGTGACGTCACAAGTGCGCTACACCTATTAATAGTGTTACCACGTGCTTTTTTCCCCAATCGTGGCAAATAAATATGTAAAATGTTACTTGTGGGCAAATCCTTTTAATCGGGGGAATTTACATCACTGTCTGACAACATCCGGCAAAACAAAAAACAGAGAGGTACTCTAATCAATTTTATCACCTTTCAATAAATGTCAAACTGGTTGGTAAGGTTTATTGTATCACAACTAGCGCCAACTGTTGGTTCTTCCGATCGACTAATGTCATCACAGTAGATGTCGCTTTATTTTATCTTGTTAGTGCAGTATGTTCTGAAAATTCTGCTGACCTTGGGTCAGATGAAGGTCAAACGCGATTTTTTGAAATATCATTTGATCTTTATGCTTTTAATGTTAAAAGCATAAATATGGTATGACAAGACATGCCTCGAAATGGTTTTCGATTTAGGACATGTTTAGTTTTTTTTCCCATACCCCATTAAGAGATCGTTTCTGGATCTTTGTTCTGGATATGGACAACTAAACCCAGAGCTACAATGTGTCAAGGAAGTTAAACCAGATGATTTACAATCCATGGGGTTACCATAAGGTAGCGCTGGGAATCAATCACCGTTTCCTCATCGCGCCAGTGTTTCGCCTTTTCGATTTACCCTAAGAACAATAAGATCCACAGCTTGACCCAAAGGTTGACTGGTAGAGAATGCCTCTTGGCATTAAGTTCGCCTATTGTACGAAGTTTTGTGCAATATAGTTTTAAATAAATAAATAAACAGCCTTCTAAACTCTGATTTTTAGTCATGTAGAGCAGCGTTTCCAAAAACCGGGTCGCAACCCGGTGCCGGGCCATCAAAATGAATTACTCGGGTCGCGACATTTTCGCATTATTTTAAAAAATGAGTAATACCTACTTACTTGGATTCTTTAGTAAAAAATAAGAAACAGCTGCTGCATACTTCGCACAAACTAAATATCTAGTGACTAAATGCCAAAGTTTTATTTATATACCTAGTACATGTATACTAATAAACATTTATACTATTAATAAAACGTCAAACGCGAAAACGTCATCGAGAGCCGAAACAAACTTGTGTCTGAGATGGAAGCATGTTTGAACGAAATCTCAGATTGGGGTAGACTTAACTTGGTCCGATTCAACCCCAGCAAAACACAAGTTTGTGCGTTCACCGCAAAAAAGATTCCTTGGGTCGCATTTCCTAATTTTGAGAGCACCCCCTTAAATGCCTCAGCCACTATTGGTATACTTGGTATCGACATATCGAGCGAAGTCCAATTCCGGGACCATCTAGAGGGCAAGGCTAAATTAGCCTCAAAGAAGCTTGGCGTGCTAAATAGATCGAGACGGTACTTCACTCCGGCTCATCGCCTTCAGCTATATAAGGCGCAAGTCCGGCCGCATATGGAGTACTGCTCTCATCTTTGGGCAGGAGCACCTGCGTACCAGCTTCTTCCTCTAGACCGGATCCAGCGGAGAGCGTCTCGAATCGTCGATTGCCGGGATATCACTAGTCGGCTTGACCCCTTGGCGCTGCGGAGAGATGTTGCGTCTTTGTGCATTCTCTATCGCTTATACCATGGGGAGTGCTCCGAGGAATTGTTCGGTTTGATTCCTGCCGCCTCGTTTCGACATCGTTCCACGCGGCAGCAGTTCCATCCATTTCATCTGGATGGCTGGCAGTCCACTACTGTGCGCTTTGCCAGGAACTTTCTGCCGCGTACGACAAAAATATGGAACGAACTGCCACCTGCGGTATTTCCGGACCACTACGACCTACAAACCTTCAAGAAAAGGGCATATCTCGCTCTAAAAGGCCGGCAGCGCACCTGACTCTACTTGTGTTGCAGGTGTCTCTACTAGACAGACTCTGTCGCTTACCATCAGGTAATCCGTCTGCTCGTCTGCCACCTATCATATAAAAATACACACCGAAAAGGCGAAACACTAGCGCGATACAATTAACGCCCAGCGCCATCTATTGGTAAACAGCGTAAATAATGTCCCGAAAAGAAGTGAGGGCGGGCAACTAGTAAATAAATAATGAGTGACTGCCGTCAGACCTTCGCATCTTTTTTTACTTACACAGGAACCAAACCAACTACACCATACTTATATACACGTTCAGAATCATTATGTACAGTGGCCAGCACATCAAGTTACTACAATCTGTCAAATTTCCTCAGTTGATATTGAACCAAACACGTTGACATAAAAGTGAGGTTCGATTGAAGAAATTTGACAGATTGTAGTAACTTGATGTGCAGGCCACCGTACTTTGAGTATTCAGAGTTCGAGAAACTATAATGTCAGCTGCAGGATGTTTTCCATCACCATTCACCACCGATTGGTAGAAATACGCAAATAATTCACATTTCATAGGGCTTTAAATCAAAAGAGCTGCTCTAGATTCGCTGCCCTTTTATATAATGCATTTCACCATAGACCCATTTAATTATTTAATTGAAAGGGTACCCGACATCCTAATGATAAAACACAAACATAGACTCATTAAAAATGTACCCGATCGTCCCTTTACTGTTTACAGTCCTACCTATAAATAGTATCAGAGGTCACGGTACATTAAAACACCATCGAGTTGAGCGACCAAATTATAAAAAAAAAGTACCAGACTACATACAGTCCCACTGCAGGGCAAAGGCCTCCGTCATAGAAATCAAGTCATCGCTACTATGATGGGACTAGACTTAATCACCACGCTTGCCTAATGTGGATTGACTAATTACGTATATAAAAAAGTAAAAAAACCATCAACCGATATTCGGCTACGGCGGCAAATAAGAGATCGTTCGGATATGGACAACTAAACCCAGAGCTACAATGTGTCAAGGAAGTTAAACCAGATGATTAACAATCCATGGGGTTGCCACTAGGTTAGGTGGTGCTGTGAATCTATCACATTTTTTTCATAGCTAGTGTTTCGCCTTTCCGATTTTCCTATAAGCCTTGGACTTAAATGTTACTATAGTCGAGCCGTTGTATCATGCCCGATTTGACAATACCTTTTTTTTAATTTTGCACTTATCCTTGTTATGAGGAACACATTTCGCGAATCATAAAGAACTACTTTTAAATCATAAAGTTCTTTATGATTCGCGAAATGTGTTCCTCATAACAAGGATAAGTGCAAAATTAAAAAAAAGGTATTGTCAAATCGGGCATGATACAACGGCCCGATTATAGTAGTATAGAAGACAGATAGAAAAAGACTGCGAATTCTCAATGAAAATCGTGAATGCTAACGATTTAATTATTTTCATAAAAACAATTGAGCATGTTATGAAGTATCAAATCCGCGATATGACCCGTTTAGCGCAGTGGTTTGAGCGCCGGTTGGGACGCAAGGGTCGCTGGTTCGATTCCCGCACCAACAAATTATTATATAAAAGTGGGGTCTGAGCTTTTGTGATTTCTTCGTTGTTTAGTTTCCATAGCACAAGAGACCATAATTTAGGAGCAGAAAAATGTATGTGATATTGTCTCAACAAAATTTCATTTATAAATATCGATCGGAGTTCAATTTATATTTTGATTTACCCCACTCATTTTCCAATCTACACCTGTTCCTCGTAACGATATAATATCTCGCACGTATTGTGAGAGCGGTCTTTGTCGAGGGAACAATCGCATTCTCATCAAAGGGATTTAGAGGGAGCTGTAAGACAAGACGGGACATGCATCCCGCTTTAATTGTTCCTCATAATGTGAGGATTGGACCGGAACCACTGGTAATTACTTAAGATCTGATTACTGTTACGCTTTATTCGTCAAAAGGAAAGTGTAAATCAAGTTTACGCATAATATGTTGATAGCACACAAAACGCATACTTACCTACCTTAAGAAAGATGCAGAACGATGGTAGTACAGTTACATAGAAGGCGCCTTTCATACGCGGATTTACTTAGTATTAGTAAGTAAAGTTTATGTAAGTATTAGCCAGTATACTTCCCCACTGCAGGGCAAAGGCCACCATCATAGAAATCCAGTCGTCGCTAATATTGATGGGATTAGGCTTTATCACCACGCTTGCCCAATGCGTTGGTGATCCTCACAAACTTGAGCTATGTTCGAAAAATTTTAAACACACTTTACTCGACCCGGGAATCGAACATGGGACCCCAAGATTACAGTCCAGTACACTAATAGGGCGTCGGACTTAGAGTTAGTAATTTGTCTATTTTTTTCTGACAGCATAAGAATCTTCACTTGCGAAACACCAGCATTTCTTTTTCGATCCATAATGGAAGATCTTAATAAATGACAACAACTGTATGAAGAACTGTCCATAAAATTGAAAAAAAAAAGTATATACCTACGAGTACTTGCGTTATTCTTGGCTATTTGAAAATCTCCTGAAAATATAAAAACCCATTCGTTTAACATGCATTAGCTACTTATCCCCGAAAGTAAAGACGTGAGATGAGCTGCATATGATTGGCTACCTTCTTCCTTTGGATTATGTCTCATATTTGTTGGCTTCGCTCTGGAAGGGGACACTGTATCCGTAGTGATAAGGGTTAAGTACTGTATAATGCTATGCAGCGGGTGACTTTCCGATGGAAAGATTGCGCTAAGCGTGTTGCCCGCCTTTCTCATCACTCCGGTAAACCGAAAGGAGCTCGCTACTGTAAGTTTGTGCTGGAATACAACGTTAGAGCTGCTACATTAGCATATCGAAGACATTTTATATGGGGAGTCGAAAAAAAATTCGATGAATTTCCAAGTCATAGAACAAGTAGTTCAAAATGCTAGGTAGAACACGTGGTTAAAGGGATGTAAATGTTCACACGCTGTATCTACAGTCGGAGGCGTAAAAACCTTCGATCTCCCGTTTGGAAGGCGAGCTACCATCGCTCGCTTCAAAATTAACTATTATGCATAATTTTTCTTAGGAGAAAAAACAGGTGGCCAACAGTGCTACTTAAAGAAATCTGTGCTCAGCCTATAAATTTGGTTCTTCGCTGAATCACAAGCAGTAAGTAATTTTAATGGTGGAAAACGTCATACTTCCTGAGTAAATTTGGGAAGTTGTGTGGAACTTTACCTAAATCTGAATTGTTTGCAGATTACTTTATAAAAATTTAACCAACTTTTCTTTTGATAGAATGTACTGTAATGATAATTAAAAATCATGATAATTGTTACGTCATTTAGAAAAATGTCTGGGCTTAGTGTCTTGTCTGTAATTCATTCTGAAAAAATTACATACCTATTGATGAACACATTTGTGTAGTGTCTGGGTGTTTTAGTATTACACTGGAGGCCAAATTGGGGAAAAAGGGGGTGAAAAGTTAGCAGCGCACGGTTTTACAGATGGCTACGGGCAGCGGCAATCGCTTAAGGCGGTGATCCGTCTGTTCATTTGCCACCTATCACATAAAAACCTCGGAAAATTGATTCTGACGAGAAGATCCGAATCCGATCCGATCCGTTTAGAAAAAGTTTCCTGCATCAGAAGTCCTGTAGCTGTAAGATGTTGGTATTCCGTTCGTTGTCAAAATACTTAAGCCTGACCCCATTACACCGATCTGACCTCGTTAAGGACTGATTCCCCAAAGACGCCAACCACTTAATAAGGGGATTTTTAAAGTTTACCAAGGTTTTAATCTTTTATATTTCAAGACAGAATGACCTTGAGTAAGGTAAGGTTTGAAAAGAGTAGACTTCTTTCACGGTAGGCAGCAGCATGACTGTGCCTCGGCATTGTTGTTGTCTATGAGCGGCGGTTACCATTTACCATCAGATGGGCCGCAAGCTCGTCTTCCTACTTCAGCAATAAAAAAAAAACCTTATAGGCAGAGACACTCCTAGGGTGAAGAAGTCCGGACTAAGTATATGAAGTAGTAAGTGTAAGTAGGTACAGTGGCCAGCACATCAAGTTACTACAATCTGTCAAATTTCCTCAGTTGATATTGGACCAAACACGTTTGACATAAAAGTGAGGTTCGATTGAAAAAAATTGACAGATTGTAGTAACTTGATGTGCAGGCCACCGTACATTAACATTAAATAATCTATTGGGGATGTTTGGCAGGTTGTAGTTGCCCGACATTTGTTGGCTGTTATCTGTAGGTCGAAACTACATGGAAGACAATATCGGTAAACAAACAAAACGACCCTGGGACAAACCAAAACCTTCATGTAAGGATTCTGAAGATTCGTAAACTAATGAATTTGTGTGTCTTAAGTTCGTTTGGCTTCGTTTCATAATATGGTATGTTAACAGGGCCGGATTCGCCACTAGGTGGAGACAAGTGTCTAAGGGCCCCGCTTTATGTTTAGAATGATAATCTTGTAGTTTTTATTCAACGACAGACAAACATTTAACCTCAAAATATAATATCCATACTAATTTATAAATGGGAAATTGTGTGTCTGTGTGTCTCTCTGTCTATCTGTATGGTTGTCTTTTTTCACGGCAAAACGGAGCGACGGATTGACGTGATCTTTAAATGGGAATAGTTTAAGGGATGGAGAGTAACTAATGCTACTTTTTGCCCCTTTCTAACCCCCCCCCCCCATTTTAGGGAAGTGGGGGGCGCGAGCGAAGCCGCGGGAAAAAGCTAGTAAGGAAATACATCGGCGGGTAAAGAGTTCCATTCCTTGGCTGTTTGCATCAAAAAGGAGTTTGCATATCGCTTAGTGCGAATGGCTGGAACTTAAACCATGAAGGGATTACATGGCAACTAAGCAGACGAATCAACAGTATTTTTTTCGAAAATCTCTGCAAACTTTAAACTCCCTTTCCCTTCCACATGCCTGTACTACATGACCGTATTTTGTGAGACCGTAGTAAAAAAAAAGTATCAGCCTATATATTGTCCCACTATAGGACAAAGGCCTCCACCATAGAAATCAAGTTATCACTACTATGATGGGATTAGGCTTAATCACCACGCGTGCCTAATGCGGATTGGTGATCACCGTGAGACCGTGATATTCCTCTATTCAAACCAGTCCATATGCCTACCTGGTAGAGGTATTAACATTTTATTGTAGGCGACCGTACACACCAAAAGAAAGCATTTTTAGACCTACCATTAGAAGGAGCGGACGGGTGCTCTGTTTAATGTAGCTACAAATTAGGAGGGCTCCTATTCGTGTAGCCCTGGCAGACCTTATGGGGCTATCTATACGAATGAAACTAGCGCCGCCTATGTACTTTCTAACACGCGACAAGTAACAATAATGTTAATTATTGCTAAAAACGGCCACTTTTAGCAATAATTGACATTATTGTTACTTGTCGCGTGTTAGAAATATTGTATTGCATCTTGAAAAGTCCAATTCACTTGGTTCTAAGTCTGTAATGTTTTATTTTCTTCAAAAATATCATATTTTCGCCACAATCAATGTAAATAGGTTAGCGGCGCTAGTTTCATCCGTATAGCCCCTTAATGTAGCTACAAATTAGGAGGGCGCCTATTCGTGTAGCCCTGGCAGACCTTAAAACGGCCCTGTGCATAATAATACTTATAGCTAAAGTTTGCTAGGCTATATACCTAACTGTACCTATTGTGTATTTTTGTTTGAAGTAGGCTATCAAGTGAGAAAGTAAAAGCTTAATAAGAGAAGTTGCAAACCAGTTATAAAACGCCATTTTGCCGAAGGGTGGAGGTTCTTGGATACGAAAAGGGAAACGCTCAAACGTTAAGATAACATCGATTCTTTATTCCCTTCTCAAATTGGCGGTCACGTGTCGGGACCCCATTTTTCGGTCAAACACTGGTTAGTGGTCAACTTTTGATGCATTATGATTTTCAGTATAGTACAATCGGATTAAAAAAGTGTCTCTTAAGTTGTCATTCGTCACAATTGCGGGTGTTACGTCATTTAACCATAATGCTCATTATCTTAATTATGAATTGTCTTTATGTCTATCAAAATAAAGGTCAATATTTTTACTTAAGTGACAATTAAGGTTTAATTAGCGCCTATGAGTGCGGCAGTAACACACGCAAATTAGTGACAGTACCTAGATACCATTATCAATAAATATTGAGCAGCTAAACGTAAACCCCATTGGAAAAAAAAACCTTCACACTTAAAGTCAATTCAAAACATTTAAAAAAAAAGCTAAAAAATAAAAACTATCAAACAACATAAAATACACATTAAACTCAAAAACTAATTTTAAAAGATATAAAAGTCTTCATACAAGTGAACGTAGAGGTGAAAACTTTTTAACACGTCTTGTTTATTTATAAACACCTAGGCCCTAGATAAAAGTATTTACTCCTAAACAGTAAAAAGATATCCAATAGCAATAAAATTCGACGAGCTGCGAGAAACGGTAAACGGAAGATTAAAGTTACCAACATCATCACCATTAGCATTAAGTTCTGTAATATATTGTGCAATAAAGAGTACCTAGGTATCTATGCTTGTCAAAGTAAATCATCTCAGCTTGTCAAAGTTCCCGGATTGCAAGTCATCTCTCTATGAAAGGTCAATCACTACTCTTGCCTAATGCTGATTAAATAATATAATAATAATAAATAAATTTAATTTACACAGCACCTGAAACATTGACTTAACTCCGTACAAAGTAGCTTAGGCACTTGTGTTAGGTACAGATATCAGACAACAGAGGAAACACAAATATAATACTTAAATACATACATTCCACCCAAACACTGAACAAACACAAGTGCTCATAACGCGAATGGTTGTCCAGGGTAGGGATTGAAGTCACGACCTTTGGCGTATGAGGCAGGGTTACTACGAAATGCACGATCGGGCCAGTCAATTGATCGATGAACTCAAATCTGAGTAATGGTCGAAAAATACGAAAAATATGTAAGTACTTTTTGCCTGAAAGACCTTATCTATACTATTTATAAAGAGATAACTTCTATAGGCAACGACAAGGCTTATAGGTAAACCGAAAACACGAAACGATCGCGCGATGTAATTGAACACAGCGCCATCTATTGGTGCATTTCGGAAATACGGTCCCGAAGCGAAGTGAGGGCGGGCCACTAGTCTTTTCATATACTGGGAACCTGTATACTGCGGTTATATCGAGCAACTGAGATACACTTCAATGGCATCACGCACTTAGTTTAACAAACTCATTATTCTTATTTCAACGCACTCAGAAACTCATAAAATGTCGAAAAGCTTTATAAATTAGACCGCAACATTATCTGCATAAAACATGACGATGTTCATTAAATAAAAGACTATCACGTAAAATATGGCCTTTATTTTACACGATAAATTCAAGTCATATTTTTAGAAGCTGATTACTAAATTTTTATGATATTTTGTGGAGACGATTTGATGCAGCAGTTTTTCTCGAATTGATATTGAATAACTCGGTTACGTGCTAAGATTGGATAGATACAGTCTACTCCAACTGATTATGAACTAGCTTTTGCCCGCAGGCTTCGCTCGCGTCCCTCCACTTCCCTAAAATAGGAGGTTAGTAAGGGGCAAAAAGTAGCCTATATTACTCTTTTCCCATTTATAATATGGGTATGGATGGGCAAATTTGATGGGAATAAGCGTCCTGGACGGAGAAAAAGATCGTGCGGTTATAGAATATACGGAAGTGGACCGGAATAATCAGCGTGGAACATTCTTCAGTTTCGCGAAAGATAGAGAGAAGCTCAAGAAACTGGTGACCAACTTTCAAGATTGAAGATGCTAGCAAAGAAGAATACATTTTTCGTGGCGGCTTCGAATTACGGTTCTTCAAGAGACTGTACTCCTTTGTATAGGTAGGTACATTATTATAAGGTGACCTCTCTAATCTCGCGATGTTCATGGGTAGATTACCTGCTCATTTCTAAGTCAGGTAACCCGTTTGCTCATTTCTAAGTATCTTCATAAAAAGAAGAGAAGTTATTTTTCTTATGTGTGGGTTTGTGAAGCCCGTATGTAAGAGTTTCAAACCCCCCTAGGGCTCTCACTTGTGGTTGAATGTCAACCGCCATCAAGGTGACGGGCTGACAGCTTAACGTGCCCTCTGCGCTGTCCTATCCAAACAAGGACCTCTTCAATACACAAGGTGGTACGTATGATATTTCAACCTACAGCTTCCGGTTAATCGGAAAATGTATTTGGTCATTAATTTCACCAAGGAAGTCCACGACAACAGTAACAAAATAACTAAACATGGATGCATTCAAGCAAAAGTCCTAAGCTGAACAACAGACACAGAATGTCGACTCTAACTGATCTTGATATCGAAGAATTCGTTATAGTTATAGCAGTATATCGTATCCGTGTCTCTCCAGTAACTACTACTATTTGTCATTGTCGCCGAAACATGCCAAAATCACTCAACAATCAAAATCAGGCGCAGGTGTGGGCATATGGCGTTTTGAGTCTAAGAGTTTGTGATATTACGTCCTGGGATACCTTCATGACAATCAGTGGTTCGGGTGTATTTTATATTATTGTATTTACAAATTAGGACAAACTGATTTGCTATTGTCTGCACCTAAAACCGATAATCTGATAGTCATTTGCAATCACGTCATATTGGGAAATAATTAAACTTTGTTGACTATTTGGCATTTATGATTCGAAGTAGGCAAGCGGACCCGGGGCTCTGAAGTGACACCTAGGTTATCAACCGGGATAAAACACTAGAAGGATGATGATGATTCCTTATGACAAAAACATAGTTTTCTCTTTATCCTCTGTTTATTTAGACATCCCAATTACATCCCTTTACACAAAAAACAACGCACAAAAAGATGCTTTATATTCATGTTGAAAAGGAAAGCCCTAGACGACATGATAATACCTTTTGCGACAGTATGAATACTCTCAAAAGAATTCCGACGAAATGTAAAATGAAATAAGCCTTCCTGGAGAAATTAAATCTTCTTTTTTTGGAAAATCTAACAGACAATCTCGTACATAACCACGTGACGTGACATTCACATTACTTTCTTTCTAATGTTACGAATTTTATCCTTATTTTTGGTGTATACACGCTTACCCGTACATGCTTCAAACGAAGCGTGAAGTGCATCTCTCACAGTATGGCAGTGCCAACGGATGTGATGCCGTGCAGTCGCGGCCGTTGTAAGTGCAACGTGGGCTCTCCTTTTTACCCGACTACGGCAAAGCAAAAGGAGGGTTATGATTTTGACAGGCTATGTATGTATGTATGTATGTTCATCTGTTTCCACGTAACTTCTAAACTACTTATCAGAATTCGACTTATGACATATCATTATAAGCGTCTTAATTGTCCGCTGGTTATAGCTATATGAGGCTTCACAAAATCTAATTCTCATGTCAAAATCTAAACCTAAATTTTCATGTTGGGAAAGGCGTAGTCACACGTTCATATACCTACCTACCTATGACTGACTGCGGATTTCCAAACATGAATATTTATCTCTACATAGTGAATATTGCATACTTCAGAATAGTATTGTATGACATTATTGTAAATTGACAACGAAGGCTTGTTTTATACTTTTTCAGCGTCGTTTTTTGTCGTAGTTGGGTTTTAGTTTTGCTTATCATGAAGCTGAAGTGAGCAACTATAAAAAAAAACAAAATAAGTAGTTCGGGTTCATAATCACCGCTCCACATAAGGCAAGAGTATTAATTATTATCATCATCATCAGCCAGTCTACAGACATTATTAGGCCTTTCCTATTCTTCGCCAATCCGATCGATTTTTCGCTAGTCGCATCCAGTTCTTGCCAGCCATCTTGCAGCAGATCGTCACTCCATATGGCTTAAGGGTGTCCTACATTACGTTTACCAAAAAGTGGTGTTTAAGCCTAATCCCATCAAAATAGCGATGACTTGAAAACTATGATGGAGGCCTTTGCCCTGCAGTTATTGTCTCATAGAAAGCCTGATTTTTTTTGTGTACGTTGATGTTAATTAAAACGTTACTGACCAAAGTTGATCGTTAGCAGGCCACTTCGTAAATTGACATGCAAACTAATTGCCAATCTGTTGCCATTTTGCTGCTATAAAATATTTTTATAATCCATATATAGCTGTTATAGGTTTTTTAATTATTATTTTAATTTTTCCCCTAAGATGTTGCTGTCATATCTTTAATATCGATTCATTATTATCACTTAAGTCTAATTTGTACTCAAGACCGCATGAGCTTTTATCCTCAAAACCGCAATAGCCACTCCAACACTACATTCAGGGTTGCCGACTAGCTTTACAACTTCTTTTTTTACCTTAATTTTAAAACTTAATTTTAAGTTTTGCTTACTTACGAGTAATTCAGTGGCGTAGCGTCGTTGGCAGATGATTTTGCCTTTTTTCTTCCTCGAACCCTAAAGATGAAGGGTCATTTCTGCCACCCCCTTTCCCGTATAAACCGAGATACGTTAGAAAAATCGAAATACACCGAATTATGTTCCTAAAATTCGAAATAAACTCTTTGCTCGTACTCCTAATACTTTACCTGCTTTAAAATAAAACAAGACGACCAAGCGCCAGTTGAATTTATAAATTTAATCGATACATCGACAGCGTAAAATTATTCATCACATGCCTCATGTTTACGTATACGTACATTTTGTAACGATTCGACGAATAATTTATTAGTTGGTAGCGCTTCAGTGTAAATTGCTTCAAGAAAAGCTGCAAACTCCAAGGAACTTCAAAAACACTATCATACCTAACTGAAATATTTTTTTAACCAAAACCAAATGCGAAGGTTT
This sequence comes from Cnaphalocrocis medinalis, assembly GCA_014851415.1. Taxonomy (NCBI): domain Eukaryota; kingdom Metazoa; phylum Arthropoda; class Insecta; order Lepidoptera; family Crambidae; genus Cnaphalocrocis; species Cnaphalocrocis medinalis. The sequence goes on from CM026281.1 coordinate 3,911,790, forward strand.
TGCGCTTGACCTTGTGGTTAATCTTGATTAAAAGCGATTAAGACGTCTAAGAGTAACGCATTTGCTTACAAGATGTCTGTTTACTTTTGTCTTAAAAATGTCCTTTAAAATAACTTTTTATGTGATAAGTGGCAGACAGCAGACGGGTTACAAGGAATTGCCGTCGCCCATAAACATTCACAACTCCAGTAGAGGCGAGTGCGCTGCCAATCTTTTCTCCTTCTCCCCGAATTAGGCATCTGATATAGCCCGAGGCAAGAAAGTGTAGTTATGACCTTGAGTACGCAGAAACCAATTTTGATAGAAAGTCTTATTTTTTACAAGTGCGCAAAAAACGGTCATCGCTATACTTTCGTGCCTCCAGCTATACCAACACTTACTCGACTAAACACAGTGCAGAGGGTAGTTCTCGCTGGGTTTCTCTTTGACCATGGTATCGCTCAGGACGAGCTGGTCCTTTTATGCCAAAACGTGACTCTCCCTGAGTCAACTTATTTTTACTAGCGGCCGCCCGCGACTTTGTCCGCATGGAAAAGTAACTTTTTACCCCCCTTTCAACCCCTTACAACCCCCTTTTCGCAATAAAAAGTAGCCTATGTTCTTTCTCAGGGTCTAGATTATCTGTATATCAAATTTCATTTAAATCCGTTGAGTAGTTTTGGCGTGAAAGAGTAACAGACAGACAGACAGAGTTATTTTCGCATTTATAATATTAAGTATGGATGTGATAGGTGGCAGACAAACAGACGGATCACCTGATGGTTAGCCATTGCCGGCGCCCATGGATACCTACTAACACCTGCGGAGACAGAAGTAAAATTACTTATAACTTGTAAAAAAAATTGCATCATCCAAACCTTACCTTCCCACGTGGTTATGTCCCCGTTTATACTCACCACAAAAACATTGGCAACCCTTAATACATTTCTTGAGAGCTCAGAGTATACTTTCGTTCTATAAAGTTAACATTTGACTTAAGCCTCTAAATGGGTTGACCTAAAACCTTTTGTGTCCATTGTAGGGTCCCGATGTTATTATACAAGTATAGTGACACAGTGTTATGCTATATTATAGCCAGTGTTAAGACATTTCTACGAGCATCATCATATCCTTGAATATGGAAAGAGAATCTGCCATAATCGGCAGAATTATATTATTCGTTAAAACGATCAGTCCAATCGTCTTACTGCAGGTAATTTTTGTAAGTAATTTTTGCACAATAAATGCCGCTTGTAAATTAATTAGGCACGTGCTGTTATAGGTGGCAGCACTTTTTATTGACTAACAGGGCAATTTAAGTTCAAATAAACGGCACCAGTTGGCAGCACCGTTGATGTACACGTTCCCTATTGCGATGCTATCGTCCTTCTATTGCCTAAGGCCGTCTTCTCGAAACGTCCGAAACACTAACTGTCCATTAGCAATTAATTAAGTGAAGGTGCATCTCAGGTTTAAGAGCAAGGGCGGACGGAAATAAACAAAGAAGAATAGGAAATAGCTAAAGTTTACCTGTGTTTTTATTGCAATCTATTATTAAGTAAAAAGTGCACTTGAAATTTTAAATTCTTTGCCTGCACTGTGTTTCGCTAAGTGAGGGTACCGGAGGCCCAATCAGGGGAGATAGGGAGTAAAAAGGTTGGCATCGCACTTGTGACTAGGTGTTGCTGGTGCGTGTGGATGCTTGCCATCAGGTGATTTCTGTCTGCTCGTCATCCACCTACTGACATAAAAAAGATCTTAACTTAAAATGTAGAGTTCTTTAGCACTAACCATGAGTTTGAAATACTATCCTCGCTTATAGAAACTATCGCTTTGTCTCTTTCATTGTGTTGCATTTGAAAGAGACAGAGCAATAGTTTACATTATGTCAGTTTTCGATGTCAACTCATGGTAGCGGTACTGGTTTTGAAATTGTTGTAAATAGAAATACACAAGATGATTTTTGTCGTTGTATTTTAAGTAAGTAATTAAATATATACATCACATGTTACTGTGAAAGCATACATTACATGATCAAAAATTAAGAACTCAAAACAAGTTTACACCAAAAACACCATACCACCACCACCATATCTCATTTACCTAAGTAATAAAAGTGAAATTGGCATGATTTTCGGAGAACCAAAATTTTTCTCCAGAATAAACTTCAAAGTGACGTCAACTTAAACTTGATTCACAATATAAAAAAGGGTTCAGCAAAGTAGCTGGGTTATAAGCACTTTTAGTGGCGAGTCGTAGGCGGTCATGACACGCTGCCGAGACTTGCGATTGTTTATACATGTCCTTTTCTTCAAGACCACCAGGTCGTATATGCTGATGTTTAAGTGGACGCGAATAGTTCTACGCACTGATGTGATGGTACTTACCCCAAATACTACTAAGATTAACGTTGATCTTAGTAGTACAATCAACCTTCGAACACCGATTAATCGAGTGGTCCGATAAGAACCTTTTTTCCCAGGGGAAACCATCATGGCCTTCACCTTGCCACATGTGGGGGACAAGGTGGTGTGTGGGACTCTAACCCTAACTGAAACCCCTGGGGCGTCCATCTCAGTGCAATCGCGGTCGGATACCCCACAGCCGGGACTGGACCGTACCGCAAATCGCGCTCGCCACTTTGAGCCAAATTGTTTGGCGCAATGCAGCCTTTCCTAAATGCGCGACCTACCAGGTCCCAGTAGGATTTTTTCCCTTGCGGAGTCGTGATACTGAGCAAGCCCCTCCGCAGTAGTGGCATGCTCACGTACTCCGAGGCCCGTTTAGTCACCTCTTACAACAGGCCGGGAATGCCTTGGCAGTATTCTTAACGCTACAGGGCACGTCCGATAAGAACCTAGCTCGACGCAGTGATTTGGGGGGATGAGGGGGCTCAAGTTCATTGACATTACTCTCATGCAAACATTCTTTGTCTTCGTTCATGAAACGGTAAGTACCAACAAAATATACGAATACTTTGTTGGTACTGTTGTTTCACTCACTGTGTTCAATGTAAGTAATTTAATTTACCTGAGCCCCCGCTGAAGCTTTGGTGAAGGTTAATTCTGCGGATGACTTTAATTCTGCATTGGACAATATTCATAGAATATATTTGCATTTTGAATCTTATCACCTTAATCTTAAGGTGCACCTGGAAGAAGTAGGGTCTTGTAAGACGTGCCATTTCAAAATGCAAACGAAATTTACCTAGTTAATTAACAAGCAAGGAACTTGCATGCGTTGGTTAAATTAATTCTTGATTAGACAAGGTTTATATTAAAATATATTTGATGTGAAAAGAAGAGAATGACAGATTAAGTACCTATGGCGTTTATTAACCCCTAGCTATTTTATACTAAGCTTTACTTAGAAATGAAAAAGCAAAAAATCACGAACTAAAAAAGTAAAAATAATGTACCTACCTAATACCTATCTAAAATTATTTTCACGTTGGGTATGTTTTCGTCATTTCAATTTTTTTATATTTATTTTAATTTTACACTTAGTTCGCTTTGAGTTGAAACTTTTCATGTGAATTATTTAAGTAGCGCCAACTTCAATTACTTCTTCTTTTCGCGTGAACAGTTAATCCTTTTTTAAAGTCGAATAAAACACCATTTTGTCTAAATCGTACGATGAAATAAATAATAATAATGTTTAATGAAGAAAGAAGAAGAAGAAATAAGGTTTAATGAAGACACATTTCCGATCGAGTCCAAAGGCGAACTTGTTTTAAAGCTCGAGGCATAGTGGTATTTTAGGTACTCCATCTACTTACCTGATTAAACTGTGAGCTATCTTCCAACCCGACACAAACACATGAGTCATGATGGTTCAATAAGTCCATAATCAATTCAGAAGCCGATGCTCCTCCATAATTCTGATACAGACAATACTTCGGCAATAAATCCAACACAGATTTGATTTCGGCTGCATCTACACAAATAGGAATTTATTTATTTTAAGGAACTCCAACATAGGTGACGGTTCCTAACAATAATTTATTAATATACATACATACTTTATCTGAGAATACATGAAATGTTTTTGTGAACCTACAATAATTAGAGATAACGGCTTGCTTAATTTTTAGTCACTGGCTGCATTTGTATACAAAAAAAAAATATGCAAATATTAAATTTGAGAAAATAGTGAGACACATCACTTTGTCTCTATCTTTTAGGTACTTACATACAATTCACAGAGGTACATTAAACCGCCCATACCGTATTTTTCATACGAGTACAACTAAACTTGTTTCATGGTTTTAGTAACTCATTTTATTTATCGCGTTGATGCGCGTTATTTTTAATTTTAAGTTTTACGTTAATTTAATTTGACGTTTAATTTTCTACTTAAAAATAACGTTGCTTTTCCCCTAAGGTCCGCTTGCGCATGATGAATGCCGTGATAGTTATTTCCATAGCAACTAATTTAACACTTATTGTTCCGTGGTAACCAATAGTTATAGATGAAATTGCTTATAAACCTGTCACGCGTAAGTAAACTTTATTATAAACTCTAACTCTAGAAAGCAAATCACCATGAGTCTCCAGCTTTACTGCACCACGCATTGCAAGTTTGACACGTTGGTTTCGCAAACCCAAAGCCAGACGAGTGCACTTATCTTCAAATGTTATTCCCACATGAGCTTAGTGCAGTAATAAATAACAAGAGAGAAATTTGAGAGATCCCGATGCTAAATCGAGAATTTAGTTCCTGAATTTGAGGGATTCTGACGATTTGGGAAGTGCGTAAGCGATTGTTTGTTGTGTGTAATGGTTAGTTATGGGGGGTTTACACAGGAACCATAATATTTTGTGAGTAAACACCGTATCCGTGACGTAGCGGTTTTCACGAACTAGTACACGTGAGGCTCAGTGTTGTCATAAGAAAATATTTAGATAAACATACAGGGTGGAAAAAACATTGGGCCCTGGAGATAAACAGCTATAGTAAGGCCCAGACAGCAGACACAATGGAAAATCAGTTGTTTTTCCTCGTATGAGGCTTTTGGGTCTTAAGACGTTGAATCTTTAAATGAGCATGACATTAGTGTATTTTTAATATTCAAAAATACGCACATAGATTATGAAAAATACAGAAGAGTGAGCTTGTATTCGAACTTATACCGTCGGAGGCATAATAAGCAACCCAGGTTGTAGTAGTATTAGCCCATTGCAGGGGCGTCTTTCCCTTAGGTGCAGGGTGTGCGTTGCACACGGGCGCCGCGGTCCTAGGGGCGCCGGGCGCCGCTCGCAACGGAGCCCCACTCGGCGCCGGCCGCCGCGCTTTGATAACCAACGTAAAAAGAAATCCAGTTCGCATACATTTTGTGTAGCACCTGGAGCTCTTCTTATATTTGTCGTATTACAGCAAAGCAAGGCGCGCCACGAGTAAATCCGGGGGATCACCACGACATCACCGGTCGGGGTCAGTCCCCACTTTACCTTACGTGGAGTCTCCGAACCTTGCGGCCACGGGACTTCCCCACGAAAGTGGGTCGCTCCCTGTTTGCTTAGGGTCCTTAAGGGAGACTTTTTTTCTCCCCCCTTTACTTTTTGCTTTACTTGGGGCTTTACTTGGGGCGCCCAGAGGCGCCCCAAGTAAAGCCCCCCACATTACATGTGGGCGACTTTTGCGCAGATCGCGCCAAGTCCCGCAATCCAGCGGTAAGCGGCAGCTTCCTGCTTCCCTGTCTTCCCCCTGCCTCCGCATACAGCGGAGGTGCTCATATGGCTGGGATTTCAGGGCCTTACTGGTAAGACTGCGTGCTCTTTCCCTTCCCTGTCCTGCAAACAGCAGGGTACGGGTCTGCGAGGGAGTCCTGCAGGGATCTGCTGGTAGCGCCTGCGTCGCAGCCCAGCGGCGTGGGCGTCCATCATTTGCAACCCACGCTCGTCCACTGTTGGACATAGGTCTCCCCCAATGCACGCCACCGCTCCCGATTTTCGGCCACTATCATCCAGCTCACTCCAGCCAGCCTTCGAATGTCGTCATCCCATCTTGTAGCAGGGCGTCCAACACTACGTTTACCGAGTCGCGGTCTCCACTCAAGGACTTAATGGCTCCAACGGTTGTCAGTTCTACGGCTAATGTGACCAGCCCACTGTCACTTCAGTTTGCTAAGTCGGTGGGCTATGTCGGTGACTCTATATAGTTCTCTGTCGGATTACATCATTTCTGATGCGGTCCTTCAAATATACTCCGAGCCTATGCTCGGTCGTCGTTCAAAGAGCTATGGAAAGGGCTATCCCTTTCCATAGCTCTTTGAGCGACTTTGAACCGATGGATTAGTCCAGCCGTGAGTGTCCACGTCTCGGCACCGTAAGTCATGACCGGAAGGACGCACTGGTCGAAGTCTTTCGACTTAAGACTTTGAGGGATGGGTCACGAGAAGACTTGACGAAGCCTACCAAATGCTGCCCAGCCTAGCTGAATTCTTCTATTGGCTTCTCTCTCGAAGTTGTTTCTGCCTAATTGGGCGTCCATCTAGGGGGATTTCAGGTAGGCCGTGGGAGCGGCCCTGGGGGCGTATACGCCCCGTAGTTGGGGAGGTGAGGCTGTACTGGCGTGCCTCGCGGTTCCTGGCGACGTCTGCCCATTGCATATCGGGCAGGCGGCGTTTCCTCTTCGTGGACAAAAAAAAGAGCACTTCAGGTCAAGAGAACAATCAAAAACACATATGGCAGGTATTCAAAACTGAACTAAACTTCAAATTTAAACTACAAACAATAGATAAATTTGACAGTACTTAGGTATATGGTAAGTTGATGTGCTGTTAGAGCTGGTATGGTCAGCATCGAAAGTTGCTTAACACGTTAGTACTATGTCAAAGTAATATAGTGTCCGTATCCCTTGGTAACTTGGTAACTAGGCTTTAACCAGTTCCTTTGACATGGTACTAAAGTGTTAAGCGACTTTCAATGCTGACTGTACACACTACGCGTTTTAAGCGCCCTTTTTGAAGACGTTTTGTTTATTTACAGAGCTTGTAACTCAACAGCAATAAACTACATCACACCTGTAAAATGCGCGTTTAAAACGCGTGGTGTGTGCCGGCTCTTATAAGAAGTTCGTCCGGGGGCTTCAGGATAAATGATCCATACTATATAATATGGATGCCTCACCCTTAAACGGCCGGGCAAACTGTATTGTACTTTGTACCCATTTCATTTTGACCGCGCGCTTACTAGGGGGCGCTAGGGCAATGTTTGCACACGGGCGCCACAAAAGCTAGAGACGGCCCTGGCCCATTGGATAAGAACGCGCCTTTCATGCAGGGAGTCGTGGTTTGATTCCGAGCATGCACCTCTGAATTATTCAAATCTACGATATGCATATTTCTACCGCTCGCCGATGAGGAAAATATTGTGAGGGAACATGCACGTTTCGGATAGTTTTTGAAACTATGATTCAGTTTGTCTGACTCCTCTGTTAAAGGGTTGCGAACCACCCGTCATCCGTCATCTATCGTCGGACCACATCTTGGGATGCCTATCACGGCTGTTTCCCTGTATGCGGCCTCTACTCGAAGATGATACTAAAGACACAGATTTGCTAAAGATTCTAAGCTGGCAACATTGGAGGGACCCTCAAGCGTCCCATAGTCAAGATGTTCTATTATGTGATGATAAGTCCCCATCGATGTTGTTCATGGCGTATGTTTGCACACATATAACATGCATAGGTACAGTATACAAACCAGATATATAATGCAGCCGTATTAGTATTTCCTCCATTATTAGACCTTGCGCTATTGCTGGTAAAGTCCTTTTTTCTTTGCACTTTTAAAATTCCATTTTGTAGGCAACCGATGGCAGCCCTTTCCAAGAAATTCGTTTCTCACATAGTCTATAATATTATAGTAGGACTAGATCCACGAGAGATCGCATCAATGCGCAAGAACATGTAGAATCACACTTTTGTAATTACAAGACGCAATTACCCTTTTGAACTTTAAATCGACGTCGTAAGGCTTACTTTAATATCTAATTACTGGCTTCATCCTAAGTACAGTGTACCGCAGGCTGGAGAGTAAAAACTCATACTTTTAGAACTTTATTTTAAGTGTGTTAAGGACCATAATCTGATGTGTATGACTGTTAATAGATGTGTGAATCAATAGTTTCTTGTTTGGCGCCTTCTCGCGGAAAATTAATCGAGTGCGTGAACGAGCTCGGATCAGAAATGTGATCTGTATCAGAGTACAGAGAGCTCTGTGCAAATGTTTGTTTCAATCTGGTCTGTGATGCACTTGTGGCAAACTTGAAGAGATAAGCTTTAATAATGGTTACTTGCAGGAAGAAATCTAAACCGAAAAGACCAAACACATAACGCCAAGGGCGAGCGAGATTACATATTTATGGGCGTGTCTAAAAACTATTAAAACAAATCAACAGATGACACATTGTTTTATAGAAGTACTTACAGGTTATAAATACTTCTATAAAACAATGTGTCATAATAAGTAGTCAGAATCAATCAGCCTGTTGCAGTCTTCTGCTGGAGATAGGCCTCTCCTACTATTCGCCACTCCAATTGATGTTTCGCTACTCGCATCCAGCTCTTGCCAGCCATTTTGAGCAGATCGTCACTCCATCTGGCATGAGGGCGTCTGGCATTTCGTTTACCAACGTGGTCTCAGCTCCAGAACTCGTGTATCCCAGCGGTTGTAACTTTGTTAGTTCGGCGACTGATATGGCCAGCCAACTTTAGTTTGCTAATCCAGTGAGTTATATTATGTCAATGACTTGGTTCTCTGCCGGATTGCTGATCAGAAGCAATATAAGTAAGTTAATTGGCGGCATTAGTTTTAACAAGGAATCTTCTTACCTAACTGTAGATAGTCAATTCCATAGAGCACGAAAATATCAACTAAATAGTTAAATGAAATAGGGGCTTACGAAGTCGATAGAACACGACTCAGACAAGTTTTTGTAAACAACAGGGAAGACCCTATCAATGCCGATGAGGCTTAAGATACATTGTTTTGCCAAGACACTCACATCATAAACATAACAAATCACAAATCGAATGGTCCATTTGCCGAACCAAAACACCGCGTCAAGGAAGAAAGCCCAAAGTGATCCTCAAAATAAACATTAGCTACAATATCCGAGATATGTGTCTCGTAAACATGAGTATTGAGTACCTAATGACGTCATTAGCTGGCCCTCGGGGTGGATGAAGGTGTGGGAACGTGAAGGTGAATGACCGGTGAATGGGAGAAGAGAGAAAATAGGAAAACACGAATAACAAAACATGAATTGAAATCAAAAGTTTTCCCCCATGATATGTCTATGTAAGTTGCGGTAGTTTACCGTTTTCGAACTTCCATAACCAACCATATGGAAGTTGTGACTTAATTTTGAATGGTACTTAACCCATACGTAGTTAATACCGGGGATCCGGTCCTGTCTCCAGGCGGTTTATTGAGACAAACTATGTGAAAAAGCTGGTAAGTGATTCCCAAAGTCTTCTAAACGGACAGAGATTCGGAAGTTCTGACGTATCCAAGTCGGTTTTATTCAAAGTTGTCCCTACGTTTTTACAAGATAATACATAAAATAACCACGAAATCTATTTAGGTAATGTTAATGTTGTTGACTTAAAAACTTGTGTTAATAACATAATGTGATAACATTCAATTTAATTTTAAAATATATTATCATTTAGGTCATATTTACGGTCATACTTTAAAGATTTAACTTTAGCGGAAATCATGATTCTAATATGAATTTCGGAGGAATAGTACCTACTTACGTTTAATCACTGCCACAAAAATAACCACACCATAGACCACATTCATACGCTGCGGCAGGTTGTACAGAAGACCGAGGAGTACAATCTGCCATTGTGCTTAGCGTTTGTGGACTATGAGAAAGCTTTTGATTCTGTCGAGATTTGGGCCGTGCTACAGTCTCTCCAAAGGTGCCGAATTGACTACCGGTACATACAAGTGTTGCAGTCCCTGTACGCAAACGCCTCCATGTCAGTCCGTCTTCAGGACCAGAAGTCTAAGCCTATACCACTCCAGCGAGGTGTGAGACAGGGTGACGTCATATCGCCGAAACTGTTCACAACTTTGTTGGAGGACGTTTTTAAGCTTCTGGAATGGGATGGACTTGGCATCAATATAAATGGCGAGTACATGACGCACCTTCGATTTGCCGATGATATCGTAGTCATGACTGAGACCTTGGAAGACCTAAGCAGAATGCTTGACGACCTCAGTAGAGTCTCTCAACAAGTGGGTCTCAAAATGAACATGGACAAGACGAAACTCATGTTGAACTCTCATGTCGTACCCACTCCTGTAAAAGTTGGAAGCTCTATACTGGAAGTTGTAGACGAATATATTTACCTCGGACAAAAAGTGCAACTTGGTAAGTCCAACTTCCAGAAAGAGGTCGACCGGCGAATCCAACTCGGCTGGGCAGCGTTCGGGAAGCTACGCAGCATATTTTCGGCTCATCTACCACAGTGTCTGAAGACGAAAGTCTTTAATGCGTGTGTATTGCCAGTGATGACATACGGAACTGAAACGTGGCCGCTTACAATGGGCCGCTTAAGAAGGCTCAAAGTCACTCAGAGGGCAATGGAGAGGGCTATGCTCGGAATCTCCTTGCGTGATCGTGTCAGAAATGATGAGATCCGCAGGAGATCTAAGGTCACGGACATAGTCCAAAGAATTGCGTGGCTGAAGTGGCAATGGGCAGGGCACATTGCGAGGAGAACAGACGGCCGTTGGGGTGGAAAGGTCCTTGAGTGGAGGCCACGCGCAGGAGGCCGCAGTCGTGGCAGGCCTCCCACCAGGTGGACCGACGATCTGGTAAAGGTCGCGGGAGTCCATTGGATGCGGGTGGCACAGGACCGATCTGTGTGGAGAACTTTGGGGGAGGCCTATGTCCAGCAGTGGACGTCTATTGGCTGAAATGATGATGATGATGATGACAAAAATAACCCTTTTACGCAAACCACCTTGGCTCCTTGGAAAAACTTACGAGTTAATTAGCTATCTAAGCTTAAATTCAACTATAAAGTATGAAGATATTTTATCGATTCCATGCGTCATTTATAAACAAAGCAAAATCAGAACGATCGGTGAAAATGTATGGCAATAAATCAATGCGCCATCAAATCCTTGTTGACTACATGTTTATGAACGTTAGTTATCTCCTCGAAATACGCGGAAGAAGGGAAAGGTCGAAAATATTACGCAAACAACTCTTTTGCTCCCTATTTTTTTACACAGTTCTTTTGTAGCCATCTAAAACTGATGAAAACATACCCAAAAAAACTCATCTACCTATGCAAATGGTTACAGTATTATAATGCATTGAAAATGGTAATATTGCCTAGAAGCACTAGGAGCGTAGGGTGCTGTCGGCCGTCCGGGGCGGAAGACTATGTATTTAGATTTAGCCGCCCGGGGCGAAATACTATTTTGCCGCTTTCGTTTCTTTCTCTGCGCGAAACATGTGGGAGAAAGAGACGTTAAAATGTACTGCCTAGCGCGTAGGTTAATGAATGAAGTTATCGATACCTCACCGACGACATCTTAGGTATTTATTTTGTACTTGAGAGGGTGATTTTTTCCATTATAAACATTATGATACCACGCATAATTTATTTAGTTAGTACTTGCTCTGTTTTTATAGAACACATTAAAGTAGTCTTTATGATAATGTACTTACGTCGTAATAAATTCACTGATAAAATATTTTGATACTGGCTGACCTTGAGACAAAAATAAATAAAGTGCAAGCCCGTAAAAATTTAAATATATATAATTTCGCTTACAATCTTGTTATAGTATGAGATACGAGTAGTGTTACCAAACATCAATAGCAAGGAGATACAGTAAAAGAAGTAAAAGAAAAAGTTTTGTTACAAGGGGGATTAAAACCAACGGAGGTACATACATACCGTAAAATAAACTTAAATTTATATTTAAACACCTAGAGACAAAGACTAAGGCCACCTAAATTGTACTTTCATAGTTTAGGCATTTAGGTATGTAAGTAAGTAAGTAGTTCCAGAATAATTTCAGGGTCTCTAAACAATTTCAGGAGCAGACATCTCAAGTAGGGGCGCTATGAATAAATATGATGAAACTGATATTGATGTTGTAGAAGATATTGTTTTGATTTAGGCACAGTTTGCGTAATTTAGGACGTGAATAGATTCTACGCTTTGTTTGAGAACTAAACTTGTGATAAGTCATCTTGCGTCATTATGAGATGTTGCCTCTTGGATAAGTGAAGTACTAAAGGAGCCTAACTAAGATTATTCTAGGACACTGGAGGGTCTTTTCTAACATTTATTTTAAGAACAATAGACTTGATAGAATTGTAATTTATTTTGTAAACGTCATCACATTCAACTTTTTAAATCCTTACGTTAACAATCAGGGGTTAAAACCTGAAATATGTGGAATAAATAACTAAATAAATTCATACAACATCTCATACACCGACTTGACTCTGTACTAAGTAGTACTAAATATGTTACAAATACCAGACAATAGAAGAATTAGAAACTTAATAAGTTTAGTTAAGTACTAATATACCTCGACACTTAACCAATAGAAGATGTTGTTCATCACTTGTATACGAATGTGGTTAATTAGTTTTAACTGCAATTTGTTAGTTTCTGAAAGTTGATTAACCTTTTTTTTAATTTTACCACTAACAAGCATTTGACCTCGATCACACATGATGTTATGTTAAGATGAGCTATCTAAGCTGTACCATGCTTGCCCTTGCCTATTCACTCCAGCTTTTGTTGAGGAAATACATCGAACTTCGTAGAAAATTGATCGACTTACAAATAGGATTTTACGGTGACATTATTATAGCATTTTGAAATTAAAAATATCCGCTCGATTACAAAGTAAAGTTTCACCGTAAAACGGAAAGTCTCTTTCAGTTAGAGAGCTGCGTACATTTAGAAAATCGTTAAAATTTTATTAATACTGTTATTATCCGTGAACCAATGGTTCCCAACATGGTTTAGGTGAACCCCCACGGGTCCATAGGAGACTCGTCTAGATTAGGCACTACGTCAATGTACTCGTATCTACATCGATTTCGATTATCTCGTATATGTTCTCGATAGTGCAGAATCAAAATGTTGAGTCAGCGAATGTGCTTCAAAAAGCTTGTCACGATAAATCAGAGGCGTAGCGTAGTGTCACCACTACAGTGGCGTAAAGATACCTATTGATGCCATCCTCTGCTTACCGCATACCCTGCAACCACTAGGCTACGGTAGGTACTGCGCAATTCTAATAAAATCTTGGTCAATTTGACTATTTGTACGCAACACACACGTACAAAATGCGCAAGCCATCTGTCCGTTAGTAGGGTGGGCCAAAGAAAAGGACACCTAAATCCCTCTTTTTCCTTTCCTTTCTTCGGTAGTCGAGTCCAAACAATTATCGTATTTGCTTCAAGTTCATCTTAGGAGGATAATAATAAAAAGTTTGAGAACCTATGTAAACCTACGTTTGCTGAAGTTTCTTTTCTCCTGTTTCCTATTGATGTTAGGACGTTTTTATTTATTTTTTCTTAATAGGCTCTTAAATGTGTACGTTGCTGCTCGTTTATTTTATTTGGATGTTTACTTTTCTGTTCTTTTTCCTACATTTTCTTAAAAATAATGGTAGATTTGTTTTTTCTTTGTAGCACGACTATATAATTACTTACCTTGAGTTATTTATGTTTCAGTTAGGTATTTATTTTGGGGTCGGATGGTAAAAGATGTTTTAGATTGCATAGAAGTTCTATCAAAAGATAGTAAGATCCACTGTCTGCCAATATATGGCGCTGGGCGTTTTCCCTTTTCAGTTTAAATATTAAGGTTGTCGGCAGAGAAGATAGATAGGTAGACTGTTGGTAAAAAATATTTTCAAAGAATTTAGTAAAATACGCAATACCTACAAAGGAATAGAAATTTAAAACAATCCCCGTAATGGCAACCTGATATACTTACAAGATTAATTCAATTTTGAATTCAAATTGATTTAAAAACAAATTTCAAGACAATAATCGGAAAAGATGAATGGATCTGGTTCCCAATTAATCCAATTTGATTTTTTATCGATAAAATATTTTAAGACTATTGATAAGTATACCCACTCGTACTTTGGCAACAGTGTCGTTATTTAAACGCCTTTTTAGGACGTAAGTGCCATCTATCAGCTAGCCAGTTAACTTAAGTACCAAAAAAGCAAAACCTAAGTGTGGCTGTGACTGATGAATTTACTTAGGTCCCAAAAAAAGCAAAGCCTAAGTCTAGAAAAACCCTAAGTCGTTAGTTATAACTAGTCTGGCATATTAGTGAGAAGTGTCACGTTATTGTGAGAAAGTTATATTCTAGGAGAGCGTAGTAATTAGTAATACACAAGGTTAAAGTTTTTTGGTTAAGTCATTGTTCAATTAACGTCGTAACATCCAAAAGCCTTTTAAAAAGGCATAAAGACATTTAATTTTCCATTGTGTCTGCTGTCTGGGCCTTACGACAATAATTCACTTCTATTTAATTATGTACCTATGGCAAGTTAAGACAAATTTTTAATCAAACGAGCTCAAATAATACAAGGTTCGCGACTATTATAATATGTATTATAATCATGTCATAACAACTGGTTAATTACAGCAACTCATTATTTATAAATATCATTAAAAAAGTCCAAGTATCTACAACATTTGTTCTATGACTTTTGAAAATTCGCATAAAAAAATTTCATCTTTCCATACAAAGTCGGTCACGTGACTTGGCCATTTTGTATGGTGAGTCGAAAATTTTTTCGAAGAACTTGGCAAAGTTGTTGAACAAATGTTGTTCAGAATGGTTGGTAGAACACGTGATTAAAGGGATGTACATGTTCACAGATACACCCTATATACTATCGTCAATCGTCCTACTCTCGATCTAGACATACTTAGGTATGATAATCAACATAGATAAGGTACCTGGTAAGTATATTAATCTTTATTTTCGATCCATCAACACTCACACTCGCTCTCTCTCACAGTTCTCAGCATCCGCTCAACTCGGTTCTCCTATGATGATCGGTCACGTAACCACCATCAGATATCTTCCGCTAGTTTTTTTTATTGCTTGAACGTGTTTACTGCCTAAACTGCAAGAGCCCTCACAATAGTTTAGGCAGTAAACGCGTAAAGTAGGTAAAGTACTTATAGGGCGGAAGTAAAGAATGTGAATTTGGTATGAGGGATACAGTGAAGCTGTATTTTCGGACCTTCTTGTCAATTCTCTTATTGATACTTACTAATTTGTTACACCCTCTTGAATTCTAATTCACCCCGTTATTATGGAGTTTTGGGATAACATTTGCCCAATTTTTTTTTAATTTCTTAAAATTACTGACACAAAAAACCGGCTTGAAGCAGCACCAGTGCTAGGGAATATTAAGTACGATTATGACTCCACTGGTGTTGCATACCATCAGGTGATCCGGCTGCTCGTCTGTCACTTAGCAAAAAACTTTTTCGTAATCGCATGGTTAAAGGGCGACTCGCCTTTATTATCATTTCGACACTATACTTAAATATAGAAAAAAATTACATCCATCTTGGGTAACTCTACACCCACTCGATACCCCATTTGGCGGGTTTTTACTAAAATTAACCCACCATTATCTTCAGTGATGTTTCTTCCCAGAACTCTAGTCTACTGTAAGAAACTGAACAATCATCTAAAATAATGGCTAGGCGTTTCTGTTTACAAATCACAAATCAGCCTCATCTTTTACTAACTGCTTTCATCCTCCTATTGTCCTTACCTACTTTTATAACTAAGTATACAGTTCAAAAAGTCATTTTTTTTTATCTAAGATTGGGATTGGCACTTGACCTCATCTCACCTGATGGAGAGTGACAATGAGGTCTAAGATGTAGCGTGCTTTCCCAGAAGAAGCCTATTCACTCTCGACTTAAAGACACCCAATTGTAGCTCTCTGGAAATACAGAAGCTGGCAAGTTGTTCCATTATACTAAAAACATAAAACTATAAATATCTGAATAATTTGGGCAGATACCGATCTCGTTTTGCTGACTTACGACTTTATGGACTTTACAACAGCCTGCCGCATTCCAAGGCATTTAACAATTTACAATTAGGTATCGTCTTGGCAGGTTCCAGTGACCGAATAGTCTCAAGATTTAAGTACTTTTTCTGGTATAGTTAGGTACAGAACCTTATAGCCCTGATATAAAAGTCGAGGTGCTAAGTACATTTTATTGCAAGCAGTACATTTCACACATATCCCAAGAATACTTTTGAACAAGTTCAGCAGCGCGCCCTAACAATGCACAATTTCACGACTTGCAAACTAAAATGTGCTTTCTTTACACGACTTTAGCGAAGTATAGTACGAACTGGAAACCAGTAAATCTGTACTTGGCGCTCAACAATGGATATACTCGTGTGTATTCCAGCGATCCTCAAACCCCTGTAAGGTAAATTTTCCAACTACAGGAGATATGATACAACAATACGCACAAAATGACAATGGCTGGTGGATACATAAGTCACGGAGTAACTGTTTATTTGATTTACATCTGTCTTAGATGTAAGTCAAACCATTTCAGTCATTGAGAACCTCACAACCGTGGGAGAGCCATGCTTCGGCATGAATGGGCCGGCTCGACCGGAGTGATACCACTGCCACAGGAAACCGGCGTGAAGCAGCTTCTGTGCTGTGTTTCGCCGAGTGTGTGAGGGTACCGGAGGCCCACCAGGGGGAAGGGGATAAAAGGTTGGCAGCGCACTTGTTACTCCACTGGTGTTGCAAGTGTCCATGAGCGACGGCAATGGCTTACCATCAGGTGATCCGCCTGCTCGTCTGCTACCTATCACATAAAAAAAAATATCATGACTGAAATGGTAAAAACTACATGTTATTTGAAAGTATCCTATCAATTAAAGATGGATAATGGTTTACTAAAACTTATTGTTTAAGGACTGGGATTGTTCTTTCCCTCTCACTCTACTATTGAGTGAGAGGGAAAGAACGTGGGCTTATTCGTGGGCTCAGGCCTCGATCGTAATCATATCACTGCCTTACAGAAGACTGACGTTAAGCAGCGCCTGCGGTGGGTTTCACCGAGTGAGTGAAGATACTGGAGGCCCAATTGGGGGAAAAGGGGGTAAAGGTTGGCAGTGCAATTGTGACTCCACTGGTGCTGCGGGTGGCGAGCGGTCCTACCGCTTATCATCAGGTGATAAAAAAGTGGGTGCGCCATCAGGAAAGGATCGTGAAACATTAGATGCCATGCCCACAGAACATGCCAGATCTCATGACTCAAAAAAATTAACCTATGTCTGGATTAATGGTTGGCCGCAGTTTGAGAACCGCTAGTATCTCCTAAGCAAAAGCGTCCGCGACCGTTCACCAGAGGTTTTATTTAACACCGAAAACTTAGTGGCTCTCCAGCAACCCCAACCAGTTTAAACTGGCGCAAAGGGAATGCTGCCCGACGGAAAACACAAAGGATCGAAGGTTGGATTTTCCAAAGCTAGGTTCTAAGTTGAGGTTTGAATCGGGTTTAGCTTTTGACGTGTTTGCTCGCATGAATTTCATTTGGAAATAGATAATTGCAACTTTAGCAGAGAACACAAATTAATCCGTGCAGATACAGGATGTATCTGTGAACATTTACCCGTAACCACGTCTTCTACCAACCATTCTGAACATCATGGTGATCTACGACTTTTGGAAATTTGTACAAATGTTGTTCGACTCGATACAAAATGGCTGAAATTTTTTATGCGAATTTCCAAAATTCATACTTACAACAAACATTTTGGTTCAAGAGATGTAAACTATCACAGATAAAGCCTGTACAAAATATGTTAGTGTGAGGTGTATCAACGTAAAGCCTGATCTGCCAACGTCATATGCCGATGCCACTGCCGACATATAGAGGGGTAATTATTAAGTCTGGTCTGCAACGCGTCCGCCACGAATTCGATTTTTTAGCACAGATCAAAAGGATTAATTACATCCGCCGATTTGTAGACAGTTCCTAGTAATTCCTCTGCTGATGCAATCTGTCGAAATCTACAGACGCGTCTGTTGACGAGAGAGGAGAGATTATAGACGTTTCACCTATATTACAGCACAGCTAAACAGCATTACCCCCTAACACACAAAAAACCGAGAATTTCAAGTGCGAGCCACTGCTTAGCAAATAGATTGTTAAAATACCTACTCGGTTTGTCATGCGAGCTACTTCTAGCGCGCCCGCGTTTTCTGCGTAAGTAACGCCCAAAGAGTGCGAGTTACTGTTGTACACTGCTGACTTGTACGCTAGCTCGCACTATGGAAACCAGACACTAAGCCTCCTTCACCACAGTAATTCCCCATTAGCTCGCCATAATGCATTCTGCTCGTCACTCCCTTAAATTGCAACGAATTGACACTTGACAAATGAGTATTTTCCGCCCCCAGGGTTTCCAAATGTTTTAAAATGAAAATTTTGTTTAGCCGGACATTTAAATCTTGGTAGCCTTTTGGCATTACCTATATTAACTCTTTTTTTTGTTATCCTAATCTAGCCCGCTGCTGGGGAAAGTCCTCTCCCAAACTCCAAACCAAAATTGTAAATCTATTAACTTTTCTGCAATAAAAGAAAAATTATAACGCTGGGCATTGGCATAAAAATATTTGTCTTATTTCAAAATTCCCGTAATATACATACAGACACTTGCTAGGTTTATATATTATGTGCGTACGTACATATTATTTGAGAATGGCGGGAGCCGCCGAGGGGGAACGATGTATGCGTTCTGTGTAGAGGTGTTGGTGTCAGTATGTATGAAAAGTTCGTGCAGATACAGGATGTATCTGTGAACATTTACATCCCCGTAACCACGTCTTCTACCAACCATTCTGAACAACATGGTGATCTACGACTTTTGGAAATTTGTGCAAAAGTTGTTCGACTCCCCATACAAAATGGTTGAAATTTTTTATGCGAATTTCCAAAATTCATACTTACAACAAACATCTTGGTTTAAGAGATGTAAACGATCACAGATAAAGCCTGTACAAAATATGTTAGTGTGAGGTGTATCAACGTAAAGCCTGATCTGCCAACGTCATATGCCGATGCCACTGCCGACATATAGAGGGGTAATTATTAAGTCTGGTCTGCAACGCGTCCGCCACGAATTCGATTTTTTAGCACAGATCAAAAGGATTAATTACATCTGCCGATTTGTAGACAGTTCCTAATAATTCCTCTGCTGATGCAATCTGTCGAAATCTACAGACGCGTCTGTTGACGAGAGAGGAGAGAATATAGACGTTTCACCTATATTACAGCACAGCTAAACAGCATTACCCCCTAACATAGTAGATTATAAAATTTGACATTCATAAATGTTCTGTAAAGGACTTAAATTGAATAAAGAGATTTTGATTTGATTTAACACACAAAAAACCGAGAATTTCAAGTGCGAGCCACTGCTTAGCAAATAGATTGTTAAAATACCTACTCGGTTTGTCATGCGAGCTACTTCTAGCGCACCCGCGTTTTCTGCGTAAGTTACGTCCAAAGAGTGCGAGTTACTGTTGTACACTGCTGACTTGTACGCTAGCTCGCACTATGGAAACCAGACACTAAGCCTCCTTCACCACAGTAATTCCCCATTAGCTCGCCATAATGCATTCTGCTCGTCACTCCCTTAAATTGCAACGAATTGACACTTGACAAATGAGTATTTTCCGCCCCCAGGGTTTCCAAATGTTTAAAATGAAAATTTTGTTTAGCCGGACATTTAAATCTTGGTAGCCTTTTGGCATTACCTATATTAACTCTTTTTTTGTTATCCTAATCTAGCCCGCTGCTGGGGAAAGTCCTCTCCCAAACTCCAAACCAAAATTGTAAATCTATTAACTTTTCTGCAATAAAAGAAAAATTATAACGCTGGGCATTTTGGCATAAAAATATTTGTCTTATTTCAAAATTCCCGTAATATACATACAGACACTTGCTAGGTTTATATATTATGTGCGTACGTACATATTATTTGAGAATGGCGGGAGCCGCCGAGGGGGAACGATGTATGCGTTCCGTGGAGAGGTGTTGGTGTTAGTATGTATGAAAAGTGCCTACATCCTCCGATATAGCAACAGGTAGGTACCTTTTATTTGATACGCAACCAAAAAGCCTGACAGTGTCCGGCTCCGAATCGACAAGTGGCAACCCTACACGCGAGTGTTCGGCGCAGCTAAAAAAATACTGAATCGCGTGTGACGTCATTTATCTTTTTAAACGCCTACGAAAACCGTAGGTGGAGATCACTTACTGTAAATAATGTTTATTTTATTAATAGTCTTGTGAAGTGCAGTGTTCAGACGGGTGTGATGTTCAAAAAGTATTAAACTAGCGTTAACTTTGATACCTACGTAAGTATTTTTCTTTTTTTTTTGTGGCGCACTAGAGGTACCTACCCATCGCAGTCATCACTAGTAATCGGATTTTTTTATGAAGACTAAATGATTACTCATCCTCACCGAGCACTGCAGCTCGGTTTGCGTTTAACTTCTCTAGCTACCTTTACAGGTTGCGTACTTAGTGGTACTTAGTGGTAGAAAATGGATAATAGTAGAAACATGAACACTTATTTGATATACGTAATATAGGTGCATGTTCGAACTACGACTACCCGTATGGAAGTCGCTTTCTTCTTCATTGAGCTACCTTCACTCATATTATAGGTAATCTGCCGTTTGTGAAGTCTGTACCTACATTATACTTTTATGAAATTACTGTTTCCAAAAATAAAGAACATATTTGAGTCACTAACTTGAGTCGACTTTACGAAAATCAAGGAATAAATCCCCTAATATTCCAAAAATAACGTCCTAACTAACCGCTCCGATCTCCTGTACCGTCTACCCTAGAGGATACAAGCCGAGCCACTAACTACATTAATATTGAGAATATACTAACCTTACACGTTTGTTTACCTCTCAGCGTCTCAGTTGCTACTAGGGTTGGTAGAAATTATGAATGAATGAATGAATGAAATCGTTATTTGACACAGTAAGACAGAACATACACATACACATAAATGTGGGAGAGCCACGCTTCGGCATGAATGGGCCGGCTCGACCGGAGTGATACCACTGCCTCACAGAAAACCGGCGTGAAGCAGCCCCTGTGCTGTGTTTCGCCGAGTGAGTGAGGGTACCGGAGGCCCACCCGGGGGGGAAGGGGATAAATGGTTGGCAGCGCACTTGTGACTCTGCTGGTGTTGAAAGTGTCCATGAGCGGCGGCAATTGCTTACCATCAGGTGATCCGCCTGCTCGTCTGCTACCTATCACATAAAAAAAACACATATTATGACGCAAGAATTAGTTAGTTAAGAATTAATTTGTTTTTATGCAAGTATCAGCATATTTAATTGTCCCGCTGCAGCAGGCCTCCATCATAAAAATCAAGATATCCCTACTATGATGGGATTATTCCTAATACGGATTGGTGATCACAAACACGAGTTATGTTCGAATATAGTACGTTTTGCTCAAAACAGAGCGTTTTTCAATAAACGAAGATTTGTGATTTATTGAACCTTAATTTCACTTCCATTAGATTTGAACTGTTTCCTTCGCAAATTGGAAAATATGTAGAATAGAACCAGCCGGCGAATGAATGAACCGGGGAATGCGAGTTGGACTCGCTGGAACCCTTCAGCGAGTCGAACTCGCAGTCATACGTATGCATTTATGAATACATAGTTCAATAACCGAATCGCGCAGTTTTTCCAATATTTTCAGTAAGTATTTGTTGTCCGTGACGATGTTATTTGACTTTCATGCCCTTATTTATGTCATGGTATAGATTTCCCTGACAAGATATACCTACCAACATTTTTCGCCAAACCTAATTTGTGGCGGTCTATAAGTGCTTAGATTTTTTAAAATGATGTTGAGAACTATTTTGTACTTTATATTTTTATGGAATTTCTTGTTTATGCTGTTTTATGGTTGTCATTGTTGTTGTGTAAAAAGTGAGAAGTCAAAGTGGAAATTTGGTAAA
The DNA here is from genome assembly GCA_014851415.1 of Cnaphalocrocis medinalis. Classification (NCBI taxonomy): domain Eukaryota; kingdom Metazoa; phylum Arthropoda; class Insecta; order Lepidoptera; family Crambidae; genus Cnaphalocrocis; species Cnaphalocrocis medinalis. The sequence continues at coordinate 3,933,852 of CM026281.1, forward strand.
TAAATACAAATAAAAACAGGTAAACTTACGTATTCATACACTCCTTCAACACCTCCCCGTTTTGTCGCTTTCATTTGTTAAATATTGTCTAAATAAAACTGATTTAAAACTTGCCAACCCTGTTATTTACGGTATCCAATACCGTGTGCACTAGATGCACTTGAGATATGGTCCTTCGGGAAATACAAAGCAATCGCAAATAACAGTTAATTAGACAAGGTACGAAGTCCTATCCTCGCTCAAGTTGCTCTGCACCCTGTTGAAGTAAACAAGATGTCAATCGGATGGATATTCCATTAGGGCGAGGAAAAACAAAAACAACCACTTACAAAGTGACGTAAAGAAATATCGCATTAAACTGGTCAAGTGCGAGCTGGACTCTCGCACCAAAGGGTCCGTACCAACTCGTTGATAGTAAAGTATCAGCCTGTATACTGTCCCACTTAGGCCAAAGGCCTCCATCATAGAATTCAAGTCATCGCTACTATAATAGGATTAGGCTTAATGTTGATTAAGCCAAATGCGCATCGGGTTTGTGATTGGTGATCACAAACCCGAACTATATTCGAGAAATTCGATACTTTTTTTGCTCGACCCAGGATTCAAACCCAGGACCCTTAGATCACGGCCCGTTACTTAAACCACTGGACTAACGGGGCGTTGATATTATGGTGGTTATTTAACCATAAGTAAGTACTTTTTTTTGGTCTCCCAGGAGAAATGCAATTATTATATTCTACGCAACACAATTCTTATCGAATACCCTTCTTAACCTAACCCATGCTATAACTAATTTGGGGTATAAAATATGGTTCATAATCATCATCAGCCTATTCAGTCCACAGCTTGACATAGGCCTATCCTAATATTCGCCACACCGATCAATTTGTCACTATACTCTGATTCATAATCATGTAAACTGACAGATGAAAATGACAAGTTTCTATGCATTTTGACATTTTGCATGTGTCAAATTGAGTGATAATGTATGGGGATGACACATTGACATCTGTCAGTTTACTTTACATGATTATGAATCAGAGTATACTCGGATCCAGCTCTTACCAGCCATCCTGCGCAGATCGTCACTCCATCTGGCCTGAGGGTGTCCTACATTACGTTAACCAAGACAACATAATTTATTCGATAGGAAATAGGTAGTTCAATACTTGCAGTAAATGCAGGGAGGGATCTAGTCTAGTCCCGATACCAGGCCTGTCCCACTCCGCGTGTAGGTATCGAACTTGCAAGTACATGCGGCGTCCCCTCCGGAGGGGAAAATTAGTAGAAAATCACGAACGAGCGGCGACGCACGCGCGACAGTTGCTTGCGATAGAAAGAGAACGCACTTCTAGGTATGAATAATGGTAGGCATTGAACGCTGGGCGGTCGGAATTTCAACGTTATATTATAGTAGTCTGAGTCTTTATTTCCATAAACGGTTTTTAGAAGTGGGTCTTCTGTACCTTGTACTATTAAGTATTATGTGCCGATACTCAATAGTACGAGAGTTACGGACTTGACCTACGAGTATAAAGGTTAACAATCTTATTTCAATTTGCGGCCACGTTTTGTACTAAAAGTACCTAATACAAATACACCGTTAGATTTTAGTCGTTTTATTCCGAGGACCAAATCGGTACTTAGGGACATCGTAAAATTTTAGTACCAATGGCTTCACAACAACAACTAAACTATGGCGGTTTTCTTGCTTTGATTTATATTGAGGGACCATTTTACCAAAATTCTGTCGTGTCAGGGACCACACACTTCGGACATGCGTCGCGGGCCGTTTGCGTTGTGTTGACTCGACTCATCACGTCACGTCACTTGTTTATTACGATGTCTTCGCGGACCACTTGGAATGCCTCCAGGGACCACCAGTGGTCACGGACCACCGGTTAAGAACCACTGATATAAACTAAAGAACCAATTTTCGGATTGTTGTCATTATTTGTATTGTTATTTCTCAATTCTTGCCGAAACCACCCTGATAGATACATAGATAGATACTCCTTATTGCACACACATTACAGAACTTAATGCTAATTTACAAATACAATATCGGCGGCCTTATCGCTAATAGCGATCTCTTCCAGACAACCTTTGGGTAGAGGAATAATGCAGCGAATTAACAAGAGGTATTAAGACAGTGCAGATCTGTTATGTAGGTAATAAGATAAATACCTACATCATAATAAATAGGAAATACATAGGTACTGCTATAATTAAAAACTTGGAAGAGCCACGCTTCGGCATGAAAATTTATAGTAAATCTATGATTACCGGATTCTGTTTTGTTGTACAGAACCTTAATATTAAGTTATTGAAATGGCTGAAGAAGACTCTTCTAAGATCTAAATGTGTTATTATAGCACAGATTCTCTGAATTTTCTCCTTGTATAATCCTACTACTATCTATTATAAAGGCGAAAGTTTGTAAGTATGGATGTATGGATGTTTGTTACTCTTTCACGTAAAAACTACTGAATGGATTTGAATGAAACTTTACCACAATATAGCTTATACATCAGAATAACACATAGGCTACAATTTTTGAGGTTTCTAATGTGAGGTCGTAAAACCTAAAGTCCACGCGAACGAAGTCGCGGGCAAAAGCTAGTACTTACATAAAGATACAATTATAATACACATTTAAGGAGAAATAACAAAACTCTTTCTACTGTTAGAATAAGTTAAAGCTTTTAAAAGGAAGCCAAGATAAATATGCCACCTGATGCTAGTCAGTGATAAAACAGAAAGCTTTAGTTCCGGAATATAACACAATGGAGGCAATATTTCTTGAGTACGGTCAGACAGAAGTTTTTATTGCAATAATGTTTGCAAAAGTCAGACGTCCAGTGGGTAGACCACCTGCCCGTTGGTCCGACGATATTGTAATGTTAAGCTTAGGGAAATAATGGATGTGGTTGTCAGGAGACCAATTAACACGTTGAATGCTGACCCTCATTTCGAAATTATCTCGCGGTGCTGACCGCCACACACCGTTGTCGTAGCCCCGCACAGCCGTATCGTCTCGTTTTCGACGTTACGGGTGTGCGGCCGCCCGCGCCGAGCGTGGCCGAAAATTCCAAGACGCCAGTGCGGCCCTTCACGCAGCGCGTGCTTAGGAGAAATCGCGATAGCAGTGCGGCTGACCACATCCTATGTGTCTTGTTATAATCTATGCATACATTAAAATATCGCCTATAAAAATGAATTTAAGATAACAATTATTGAGAAAAATTCAAGAAGTAATCAAAGTACAAAAAAAAAGATCATAGAAAGGAAACCATCCATTACAATAATATGCCATAATCATCATGTAATTGTCACATAATGATTATGTAGACATAGGTATAACGTAGACATAGGTATAGGTAAGTAATGTAGGTACATTACTTAGGTACATATTTGCCGAAATCCTACAAAGGGCAAAAAACAATAGGAACCGCGACACATAAGACTTTTTTATCTTGACATAATTGATGAATAGGTAATACGGCGACAATAGGTAATACGCGATAGGTAATACGTGAATAGGAATAGGTAACGGCGACTATTGTGTCGTAAAGGTAGCCTAATAAGTAAAAAATAAAAGTAGTTAGTCATTCGGTACTATAAAGCATTAAGTAAAAAAAAAACCATTGTCCTATCGTAAAAATCTTCTGCAGGTGACAGGTGTGCAATAATTGTGATGGCAATTTTTTTATTACAAAGCTATTGTTTATCTTGACTTTTTTATTTGTATTGCCTACCGGAATGCAACACAAATATATTAATAATAGAAACAGAAAGCCACGCGACGCCGACCTATCCTTCGCTATTGTTATCTTATCTACACTGACCACCAAAATACCTTTTGTTTACGTAATAGGTCGGTACCAATAAAGGACTAAGGTTTTTTGAAAGACTGTAGCAATTTAATTATTATTCAATGATGAAACAAGAGATAAGATTTCCGATTTAATGGTATTATTGGATTGTTATATAAATTATTCAAAATGATACTAATAACTCTATTTAATACGTAATAACATTTGATAAACTGCGCTCTGCTAAAAAATCGTTCGACCACAGGGTAAGTGTTAGTCCGCACTGTTGTATTGAAAATATCCCGATCGCGCTCGGCGCGGCAGCCCGCACTCGCGGAGCGGCCGCTCGACCGCAGGGTATGTGATCGCCGCACTGCTGGCATAGAATTTACGTAGGTCGCGCTCGGCGTGCTAGTCAGCACTCGCGTCTCAACGCCCAAATCACGCTGCGCGCGATGTCAGCAGTCAACGTGTAGGAGTGGCGTAATAGAGAAGAAGCTTTTACTCAGCAGTGGGTAGGTGTGGGGTGATTCAAATTTCAAATTCAAATGGTTTATTGCTAATTAAGTGTACATACAGATCTTAAAGAGTAGTAATAGTAGCTTTGGAACTTAATTACCTTTTACAGGTGTTGCAATATTTTTACAAGTTTCAATTACAGATAATATTAGGTACAAATAATCTTAACTAATAAACAGAAAAAAAGTACATACCACAGAGAACATTTACGTGATGACGATAATAAATAAAATAAATAAATATATGCGCCAGACAATCATACCAATCAACCTTGTCTCAAACTAAGGCAACTGTACCTACTATGAGTACCAGATGACGATAATGAACTGGGGACGTCAACCCAGATCACCCAGACCCAAGAAAACATAGAAAATGTAGTTTCCTAAATTGACTTGACCGGGAATCGAACCCTTTTCGCGCTTTGGGCGAAGCCTTAGCCACTGCGCCATCGAGGCCGTCGCTAATAATGAAGAGAGTGGTATGACTAAGATTACCTCTTGATATTAAACTACCTTAGGTACTGTCCTGGCGGAGCTACAATCAACATTATAAAAATATACATGCCTAAGGCCTCGTTTACCATCTCTGAGTAATGTGTCAAGTAATTTACTTGTCAATTATAGTGGGTTCGGAGAAAATTGGCCCCTGGTCCGCGGTCTAGTTTAATTTAAATATTTTTTTCAATACAAATGCCAGGGGCCAATTTTCTCCGAACCCACTATAATTGACAAGTAAATTACTTGACAATTTACAAGTAACTTACTAAGACTATGATTTGATTTTAGAGTAGAGACTAATCTACTATATCGATATTATTTTATGTTTCCCGGCACTTTATGGTTGCCTGGAAGAATTTGCTCATAGAGATAAGGCCGCCTTCGTTGCACCTACATTACACCGGTAAATTAATATCTAGGAGGTAGTTTAAGTTTATATAAGTAGTTACCTTTGTTCGTGTACAATAAAAGTATCTTCATTCATTTAACAAATTAAGAATACTTATCTTTCAAAAATGTAGGATCTTCTAACTTGGCTCCTACAATTTGGATAGACCCTAAATGGTTTAATAAGTTAAATATATAAGTACATCTGATTCGTTTTTTTCTGCACATTTGTTACTCGTTATTATCAAAAGTGTTGAATAAGAGCATGAGCAAACAGGCAATTCAGTGAATATAAATAACATTGTAATATAACTAATCCGAGGGGAGATTCGAGATTTGTGGAATAAAGACCCAATTTGAAAAGGGAAAAGTCGTTTGGGACCACCTTTATTGTTAACTACACACGGCTTTGCCGGAAATAATTTTGAATCAAGAACCTTTGTTTATAACACCCTAGAGGCCTAGATCAAAGACTGGAAGCCGTTGAAAAGACGAGAGTTGAGAAGTTACTATTGATTTAGATCAACCTTATATGGTACCTAAGACGCGACTCGGCAAACGTAGTGTTGGACGCCCTGCTACAAGATGGGATGACGACATTCGAAGACTGGCTGGAGTGAGCTGGATGAGAGTGGCCGAAAATCGGGAGCGGTGGCGTGCATTGGGGGAGACCTATGTCCAGCAGTGGACGAGCGTGGGTTGCTGATGATGATGGTACCTAAGTTATATAGTAGTGTGTAAGTAAAACATTTATGGTACGGATAATCTGTTTCTAAAGACACTATAACAATAGCAAGAGGCCAACCTAAACTATCTGAATACGAAGACAGACAACACAACAGCTTAAGTGAATTTGATACGAATAGTGTCGAATGGATTCAGGATTTGTTTTATGCCCGATTTAAATAGAGTGACTTGAGTGAAATTGCGTTTACCTTTATCATCTCAGCGAGTCATTCTGGTTGCATCCAAATCCAAAGCCATTCGGTACCCACCGCGAAAGGCTCGACCGAATGGATACCACGGCCTCACAAAAATTTTGTATTTTCTGCACTTCTTTTTTTATGTGATTGGAGGCAGACGAGCAGACGGATCACCTGATAGTAAGCGATGGCCGCCGCCCAAAGGCACCTGCAACACCAACCTTTAACCGCTGCCAACCTATAACCCCCTTTCCCCCTTTTTTAAAGAACGGCTTGAAGCAACGCATGCGGCGATAGGTAAGAAGGCCAAATTGGGGTACTGCACTTGTGTCTTCGTTGGTGTTGCCGTGGGTGTCCAGTCCATAAGAAGTTATGTTCCATAAGAAGATCCATCTGCTCATCCGCCCTTATCACTTAAAGAAAGCCCGGAATACCTACGCTTGCATGTATTTACGTAGGCACGGTCTATAAACTGAACCATTGTAGGTAAGTTATTAGAACGAAAATGTTATCCAGTGGAAAATTTTATAATTCCCGCTGCCGCCGCTAAAATTGGGGACAAAAAGAGTTTCATAAACTGGTTCAAAACCACTCAAGTGGAATTGCAAAATGACTCGAGTGGAAAAAATGTACTCAATTCTTATAACTCCAGGGGCCTAGCCTACACATCCTTTTCCCGACAGATTTGGCTGTATAATTGGCTACAGTGGGCTGCGTGGGCGTTGACGGGGGCTACGCCCACGCACGCTTTTCATTGCCCCATGAAGACGGGATCCCAACAGTTAAATCTGGCACATTGATATATGACCTCTTTTTGCAAGTAGAAAGGCAGATAATCCTTATAAGGTGACTATATTGTTTTTTTAAGTAGACATACCGCAATACCAACCTTAAATAAATAATAAGTACTCGTAAGTAGGTATCTTTTTTTTTTAATACCTACTTGTTGGGTGGGTCCGATTGGCTCGTAGAGGTTTTTTTTTATGTGATAGGTAGCAGACGAGCGGATCACCTGATGGTAAGCAATCGCCGCCGCTCATGGACACTTGCAACACCAGTGGAGTTACAAGTGCGCTGCCAACCTTTTATCCCCTTCCCCCCGGGTGGGCCTCCGGTACCCTCACTCACTCAGTGAAACACAGCACAAGGGCTGCTTCACGCCGGTTTTCTGTGAGGCAGTGGTATCACTCCGGTCGAGCCGGCCCATTCATGCTGTTGAATGTTCTATTTTTGTCGTATGTAAACATTATATAATGATTGTATGTATTTTAGAACCACATGTGTAGGTAGACGTGAAATCCCAATAGGAAAGTTGAACCACGGAATAACAAGACACGTAAAGAGCAAGAAACATGTTCGGCTAATCAGATAAACTTCAGAATTGCGTCCCTTCAACCTAAGCCGTTCAGAAGCGGCGTTATACGTGATGTGTGCAAATCTATGGGGATCGGGAACACCATGGCCCCTATAATGAGTGGTGCCATAACTTTGGGAAAAAATTAGGTCACCCACATCCAAGGGCCCCGCGGAGAGCCGTTTTACGCGCGTTTTTTCCTGGGAAATCATTGGGACCAGTGACGAATACTGCGGTAGAAAAAATAATTTCCGGAAATATTATAAATAGGTAGGGGAACCGAGACAGTGATTGCCCAGGGTACAGTGATTGCCAGGTTTAAGGTTAACGTAGATTTTAACTTATTTTCAAAGGAGTAGTTTTGAATTAAATCCGTTAAATAAAACTAGAGTACTCTTTATCAGAATTCTAAATAAGAAATTTGTCAACATTTCAAAAAAAAATTATTATAATGGCTGTTTTTGCACAGCAGGTGTTCGTCTATTCAAAAACCTCGAATTCCTTAGGAGAATCGGATACACTTAGTAGTTTTAATGATTGTGTCACTTTTATTTTATTTTTTGAATGTGAAAGCTAAATAACGAGCTAGTTAAAGCTTTGATGTATCATTTGAAGTAGTTATCATGGTATAAAAACATTCCATTTAGTATTTAGAGGGGGTGGGCAATCAATGAATTTTTAGTACAAATTTTTAGATTTTTTTTTTTGCAAACGTTATATTTACAAATATTCTTTAGATATTTGAATTGTTGCTAGCTTATCTCAAAGCTAAACTACCAATGTTATATAAAAGTCGCACACTGCTATCCAATTGTTAAAATAAAGGATAAAATTGACAGAAAACTTTGCATAATTTTCTTAAGTGGGCAATCACTGTCTCGATCACCCTACCTAAGTCAAATCCCTTTAACCACGTCGTCTACCAAACATTTTCAAGTAGGTACTTGTTTTACTTACGACTTTTCGAAAATCGTCGAAATTTTTTGGACTTTTCATACAAAAGAACAATAAAATTCACGCGACCGTTTTTGTATAAAGTATTTTTTTATGCGAATTTTCTAAAATATACTTTACCTACTTAAAATAATATGGTTTAGTTTTATTGGTTAGTATAAGACGTGGCTAAAGGGATGATATTCACAGATACACCCTGTACGCACTATACAATTTTAAAACGGAAATTAACGCGACTTTTATTGTATTGTAGTAGTATTACTGCTTGACATTTCGGCTTCGTTGCAGCAGCCATGGTCACAAGCGGACTTATCCGCAAGTTACAATAAACGTTGCGTTAATTCCCGTTTTATTATTTATACTTAGCTTTAATGCAACGCAAAAATGTTAAAAAATATAGGTACCTACCTAGATAACTTTTGTCTAAAAAACAAGTGTTGTATTTGCAATGCAGAAGAGTACCTAGTTAACTTGTCTTAACGCCGTCTTTACACGCTTTGCGTCAATAAGAATACAGTGCGAAGTGGCCAAGACAATTCAGAATTGGTCGCAAAAAGTAACAGCCCCTTTGTTATGGATTTCGCCGCCATTCCGGCAGAAATGAAACCGTCCTGTTTTTTTATTAGAATTCCGAAATGAGAGGACGCGGCGCGCACGCCACTCACGTTCTGTAAGCTAAAATGTTAATAAAACCCGTTTCGCAAATTTTATTAAAAACCTTTTTATTAAATTCTTTTGACTAGATTGTATACTAGACAAGATGTCCCTACCTACTCCCAACCGATATTTCGGAAATAGTGGCCTATGTCAACGGTCATAAATTATATAAACGCTCAGAAACGCTACATACATCATCTAAAGCACAAATAATATGTACGTAGACACTATAACAATAATATGTACCTACGTAGTGTACCTAATAAAGAAAAGAGGGCGGCAAAATTGTCTTTAAATATCTCGTAAAAATATTATTAAATTGCCCCTACACGTATTTTTTACAAGACCTAACCAATTTTTAGTAACTCCTGATGTGAAATTATAGCAATATCGATTTTCGTCAAAAATTTGGATAGGCAACATGTTTCATTAACTTTATGAGTATAATTACCTACCTGCCTACCTATTTATTAGTAAGTAAAGAAGACAAAGAGTAGGTACCTATTTAATCAACTTCAGTATACCTTTAAATAAAACCTAGATGAAAGTAGGTACCTACATACTATAAAAGTACACTTTTACTAGGTAAAGGTCTTTGGTGGTGCTTTTGAGTAGGAAGGGTATTACTTAATTATTACTTAATCCACACCTACTCAAAGAATAGGACCATCTTCTCCTTGACTGTGAATGTCTCATTAGAAGTTAAATCAAAAACATACCTATATGGATTTATTCCAATCATGTAAATCTGGCACATAATGCCCCCAAAAAGTATTAAGACGCCAGGACACCATTAAACAATAAAGAAGAATTACCTACATTAAAATAGTTTTTTTTTTTTTTAATTTATAAGGCTTTAAATGGTTTTAAGTGTTTCTTTATTTCTTATTCATTTCATGCGGGAATAAAGAGATCCTTTCTATTAGAAAATAAATTGATGTTTTGAGTTTTCAGCTTTGATTAAATAGCTTTTTCAGGGCTGATTCTAATGTTTTCAAATTTATTATTTTTAAAAGAATGTTGCTCCTTTTGAGTTATTTTATTACTTATTTTCTTTGCCCATAAACTGAAAAAACTAAGTCAGCATTTGACATTGACACTTTTCCTGTCAAAACCAATGTCAAAACATGGCAAATTTTTTGCGGGATTTTCTCGTGGTCTTGTTTACATAAATAATATTATTTATTTCTTGTTATGTACCCACTTAAAAGTGGTTTTACATAAAGAAAGATTCATAACTTGAAATTATGGTTAACAAGCAAGATTATAATTATGAGTATACGCCTCTTCGGTCGGAAAATGGGTAAGTAGGAATCATAATAGTTTCTTGAGATAGGTATACCTACCAGGTAAATCATACAATGCTTTGATTTGCATAGTACTTAATATTATTTAGGAAATATCCTTTATTATTTACGTATAAATATTATGATAACCTCCATAGCATTTATCTATAGATTCACTAAATGCGCCACTATCAAAATAAAAATGATGCCACATCCCAGATACCACTAATATCGTTTTAATAATCGACATCCTGATAAAGTAATAATTTGCTGTCGTATATTCGTTACAGCCTTATTACAGAACTTTTAAGAACAGGTTTCTGTCTATAATAAAAATAATCTATGTATGTATTAATAACAATGGCAATTGCTTACCATCAAGTGATCCGTCTACTCATCTAGGACCTACCATAAAAAACATAACTGTACATAGGCACAGTGATCTTTATCCAATATTATGATTTATAGTTTTCATATGATAACAAGTTGTGGATGTATTAGTGGCGTGAGTTCGACCCCTTTTTTGACATTGGGGTACATCATATAGGTCAGTGGTCATTGGCAGAGTTTTTAGATACCTTGGTTGACAAAAACGGTGCTCCAACCAAGTTTTAAGTGTTAGGTTGCAGTCAACACAAACGGTGCTCTGACCAAAACATTGTGCTAACCCTAGCTTAGTTTATTTTTCCTTGTTAGATCTTGGTCTGATATAGATCAGACCTAGAATAATTGGAGTGGGTTTTAGACTTTATGTTTAACTACTTAATGGTAATGTACAATACATTGCATATAAATAAAATTGAAAAACTATGACAGTGCATACAAAACATAGCCACACAACTTTACTTCAGCGACCCATATTAAGGTTCCTACGCTCATACTATCTTAATTTATTCCCCATTTTTTGTATAAATAGAAACACATTAACACAAGCCTAGCCAGGTAATACCTCGTTTCTCATAATGCAGGTTTCGTGGGGGGATTCAAGAAAATAAAATGAACAAAACTACATAACCCTTATAACCCTTTATTTGTGAGAAAAAAATAATACTTATGTAATAACCAGATCTCTCAGTCTTAAAGACCTTTTTGAAGCAGGGGATGATAAAGGCTAAATATAAAAATACAGTTAATTATAACCCGCTACTAGTGTGTTACATTTTATCATACCTTTTTTTGGGGGTTTGAACCCCCAAAATCCCCTTGGATTGGAAAACCTATGCGTCAACTTCACTATTTCCTAAATCATAAAGTGCATGTAGGTTCTGAATACATTCTTACTTCTTCCATCTATTTGAATGTTCTATAAAGTGAACACAATTAGATATAAACTAATTGAATTGAATTAGAAGAAATTAAGACAGTCAAGTAAAAAAAATAAGGCAGGCTTACTACCAAATGCACTATCGAGCCAGTCTTATCATTTCATTATTTAAATTCACCAGTATTTTGCAATTAATTAATCAACTAATTAATTAAATAAATTTAAATTATTGAAATAGATAAATATTGTATATATGCAATGCAATACCTATAAATTAATTTAAAATTGTCCCTTTGTGACCGCAGCTGCCAAAATATAAAGCAGTTAGAAGTAGGTACTATACTCTGATTCATAATCATGTAAAGTAAACTGACAGATGAAAATGACAAGTTTCTATGCATTTTGACATTTCGCATGTGTCAAATTGAGTGATAATGTATGGGGATGACACATTGACATCTGTCAGTTTACTTTACATGATTATGAATCAGAGTATAAACAATATACCTACTTAAGAAAAAATATTGCTTTCTTAAAAGGTTTACATTTCCAATGTTGAGGAATTCCCTACATATTTTGACAAATAAATAACTAACTGCTTTTACCTAGAAAACGGTATTTTAATACTAATTAATACTTTTAGCAACTAACTGAACTGCCTACCCACCTGTGGTGTGAATGCTGAGATCAAGTGATAAAGCTACAGTTCCATTGTCACATTCCATTATTATTTGCATACTTTTGGTTATTTTACTATGTCATGGTTGGAGCGTGGATTTTAACTTTTGTCTTAGGGATTTTATATCATAGATGTGCTGGGAGGGTAGCTTACTTGATATACTACTGTTTATCTGGCGCCTTATTTACGACGATATTTATGAATTATTTCAATGGGAAAAATTACTTATGTCTAATTGTTACTTATCTCTAATTGGATCAGCAGCTCATTTATGTATGTGCGATTTTAATAAATTCGCACATATATTACCACCATAAATTATGTAGGTATGTGTTACTCATGTAAAGGTAAAATGCATAACATTATTTTTTAAGTTGTATAAAAGTCGCTCAAATTTAAGGAGGGATTCACTACAGAATCGAGTTTTCTGTCTCATTAAATGACAATATACATTCTTGATGTCCGTGGTCCTCATAAAAACAATACTTACTTAAGAAAAATGGTAGGTCCTAGTACTTACCTATTTGCCGTTTTTAATTTAGATAAAAGATTTATCCAATCAATTTAACTGGAACGACTTTCCGCATAAGTAGTAGCTCTCAGGTTATACGACGACAGCATGCGACGGCATCGCCAGTCAGTGGAAACGTTTTATTTAATAACAGTGGGGGGTGAGCGACGCCGCGTAAGTGGGCGATCTATTCGACACCACTGGTTTCATACTCAGTCGCCGGTAAGAGGCGCGGCGCGGGCGTCGACTTCCAACGACTTGCCGGCCTCCAAATACCATTACCAAATCGACAATTAACGCGAATAAAACTCACCGTTATAACTGGCGGGTTAACGTTCGTTTTTGTGTGGTGAATAAAATATAATAGTGACAGGAATTTAAGTGAAGTGCAAAAATGAGTGAAGAGAATGCAGTGGCTGATGATATGAAGAGGCAGGCGGCTATGTTCTACAATTCCACAGAAAGGTTTGTTTGTTAACAGACGATTGTTTGAGCGGATGTCTTTGCAGACGTTGCGAATTCTTGTTCAGAGACACAATGAGGCTTAACGCTTGTGTGTTAAGGTTGAAAGTCGCGAAGGGATGTCAAATGTCATTGGTCGATATAGGAAGCAGTGGGATGGGTGCGAATTTCAGCTTTGAAACACGTTGTCTTTAGGCTACGTGGACAATGCGAAAGCCAGCATGGCCAATATTGTATGCAATCGCAGTACTCTGTGATTGTAATATAATGCTATTACAATTTAATTGCTATACCTACCTACCCATTGTATTGTGCATCCAGATAATAATGCGATCTTATGCAGCGTGTACCGGCGGTTTTATAGGTAGTGGAGTAGAAACCCAACGTTTTACTGAAAGAGGTTAGATATCTATTCAATAATTTATTATCCAATTAATTAAGGAACTGTCACTGTTTTTGCGTCTTCTTCTCATCGTGTTAATATTCAAAGAAACTGGCCATTATCCGGCAAATTTTATCGCTTTATTGTTATAGGTAGGTTTTGTCACGCGTGTGTGAAAACAAAGAGCGTATAAGTAAATGTTTTTATTGACCATGAGGGCACGTAAGTTATTATGCTATATACGGGTTTAAGCTTGTCGGAAAGGAATGAATTGACAAGGACATGTTAACAGTATTGCTCTGGTAATACGGCTTTCTTTTCAATGGTATATAAATTACATTTCCTCATTTAATTATCGATCTATCCTTGTTTAATCTTTGTTTCTCTCGATTTCAAACCTAGCTAGGTGAGGTATCTATAGATACATAAGAGATAATAATCCAACCAATTATTTGTTTACTATTAATCTCTACAGTTTGATTTCCTAAAGTAAAATGTACTATAGTAATAATATCTATAAAGATGTTAATTCTATGGACATCTACATAACTTTTATACAAACCGAAAAGGCGAAACCCTAGCGCGATGCAATTGATGCCCAACGCCATCTATTGGTTAATAGTGGAACCAATGTCCCGAAACGAATTGAGGGCAGACCATTAGTATACGGCAAAGAGTGAAATGAATCCATTTTCCTACACAGATGAGTCAGTGCTGTTTGATATCTTCAACAATCACCATTTCTTAAATAAATCCATCTTATTTAGTCATCACTCTTCCATTTCTTAGTTCACAAGTCTCATAGTCACGTGTTCTGTAGGCAGGCCTTGATTTACATGGGCTGAATGAGCTATACCTATACAGGTACTTACTTACTTACTTACTCCACTGGCTCAGCGACCCGAAATGAGTCTTGGCCTCCGAAACAAGAGAACGCCACTTCGGTCGATCCTGTACCACTTGTTGCCAGTCCTTGGCCTGAAGTTCTCGCACATCACCTACACAAGTGGGAAGAGCAAATTGCGGATAGCTTAGGGATGGCAAATCTTCAAATCCGCCTCGGTAGCTATAGATTTGTACAAATATTTAAAAGTCAACACTCTTCTCTCAAAATGCTTTTCATAATTTTATAAGGATACATCTTCTGGCCCGATTCTAATGACCTCTACCCTGACTGGCCCAATGGCGCATTGATAGTGACTCTGCCTCATACGCTAAAGGTCGTGGGTTCAATCTCCACTCAGGACAAACATTCGCGTGATGAATACTTATTGTGTTTGTCCTGAGGGTGTAATAGCTATATGTATTTATTTAAGTATTATGTTTGTAAATCCTCCCTTGTCTGATCTCTGTAACACAAGTTGTTAAGCTATTTAGTATGGAATCAGGTCTATGTATGAGATGTTGCGTGAATTAATTATTAAGTAAGTATATTGGAAATATCTTCTCAGTTACTTTAACAAGTATATAGTTACAAAACATTTTTGATATGTCGAGGAAAATACATGTTTTCTATGTTGAGACTTATTTTTTACCTTGTGGTTATAATCTAGGCACTTAGTATGCAGTAAAACGTGCCTGTCCATACAAAAATACGACCACAAACATTACAGCTAAGTAAATATGACTACTTATGATACCTAGTTACAATTTTATTAATGTCAACATAATAATGTGTAACCTACGTACCTACTGCTCTACAATTTAAATATAGAGTGACTAGTACTTAATTTATTTAAATAAATAACGAATACATGCTCTAATGTTTCTTATCCCTGATGTTTCTTATCCCTGATTAGCCAGAGCTTATGGTCTTACTACGGGAAAGCGTATTTTTGTTATTTATTTATGATAAAAGGGCAGACGAACAGATGGATCACCTAATAGTAAGCGATTACCGCCGCCCTTGGACACACGCAACACCAAAGGTGTCACAAGTGCGCTGCCGATCTTTTAAAAAGGAATACGCTCGCTTGTTGAAGGTTTGCAAATCCTATCAGGCCAGAAGAAAGTTTCTTGAGAAACGTACAGTTGAAGAGTGCCAACCATCTAAATGAGGGGGGTGGAACAGGGTACGTACAGCCACACATCAAAGTATACAAAACTGTCAAATTTCTTCAATCGACTCTCATCTTTCTGCCAAACACATTAGGTAGAATATCAATTGAGGAAATTTGTCCGTTTGTGGTAACCTGATGAGTGGCTGTCTGTACAATGTGATGTTGTCTCAATTTATTTATAACTAGTGGCCCGCCCTCACTTCCTTCCGGGACCCAGTTCCATATAGTGGTACCACTATACTCAATAGATGGCGCTGGTTGTCGATTACATCGCGCCAGTCAGTGTTTCGTGTTTTCGGTTTAACTTGTCGGTGGCTTAAGAAATTACTTCTTTATAAATAGTATACACAAAGTTTTCCCCTGTACACTGTGATCACTGTGTAACTGGTTGTATAGAACGCCATACATAACTGTCCCTTTGAGTAGTCTAAAAACTTGGACAATCACCATAGTAAATAACCACCCTTCCAAGCCAGAAAGCGAAACCTTTTCTTCACCCCCATTTATATTCGTCTATGTTCAAGACTTCCGCAGTTTGCTCGTACCGATCAATAAAATGTTTAGGCAAGCAAATTAGTTTTTTTTTCTATGAAGGTCGTGACTTAGTGACGTGATATAAAAGTGTTAATGTGTTTGTAGTAGTAATATAAATAACCGCAGAGCAATTTCGTGATTTTGTTGTTACTTTTATACGTACGTAATATACAATATGTGAATAAAATAGCGGCCAAGTGCCAAGTGCTAATTAAGTTTTATCCTACTTGAAAAATTAGGATGGGGGACACATTTTCCACTTTAAAGTGTCTCTCGTGCAAACTATTCAGTTTAGAAAATAAAATTAGAAACCTTAATATCATTTTTAAAGACCTATTCATAAATACTTGGATGACAACAAATAGAGTTTTAGTTTTAAGTATGGGAAGCCCCCAATTCAGTTATTTTTTTTTTGTAAGAAAATCTTAATGCAGTTTACAAACTACATCTACGTACCAAGTTTAGTATAGGTACCTAGTTCTTATAGTTTCGGAAAAAAGTGGCTGTGACATACGGTTACGGACAGTCAGACAAACATGGCGAATCTAGATACATGTATAAGGGTTTTCTTTTAGGCTATTTGGCTACGGAACCCTAAAAAAGTAAAAAATCGACAAACATCAGAATTTTCAGAGTTAGCAATCAAACAATAACACATATTGACAGAAATCTAACGGATTGACGAATCGAAGTGGAGTGCACAAAAACAGGCGCCCAGTGCTATCTACAAATTCTGCAATGCTCACTGGCGAAATTTTACTACAGTAAAAACCTTATGCATACTACATTCGGCGTCAAAAAAATCGCACATCTGCGTAGTTTTCATACTAACGCGCTCATATCACGGCTTCGTATATAAAAAAGTAAAACATTTGATTGAAATATTTTTTACGTAACATGGTTTTTATATGCTCGTCTGTTAATCATGCTTCTTAATTAGTCGTGAAAACTTTCTAATTTTCCTAAAAACATAAAAAAGTAAATCGATGTTCTTGTCCCATACAATGTTCTATGGAGCTGAAAAACTGATTTACTTTTAAATTTTTTTGGACGAATCAAGTAAATTCCATGGATGATGAAAATGTTGGATTAAAAGACGAGCATATATTGGTAATGTTACCTTTAAAATATTGTTATAAAATGTTTTACTTTTTAATATACGAAGCTGTGATATGAGCGCGTTAGTATGAAAACTACGCAGATGTGCGATTTTTTTGACGCCGAGAGTATGTTGTGACTAGTTGTGACGTAGGTAATAGTACTAGCTAATAATAAGCAACAGAACTGATAACAAGAACTTTAATGAACCTTCATTAAATTATGCATCGTTACGTGTTTCTAGTGAAAGCGATATGTTTTAATAACGTATAGTGTACGTAAAATATCGGTCAGTGTTTTAATTAAACAGAAAATATGTTTTCTCTTTAGTCAGTGCTACATTCCTTTCCGTTATGAAGTTTTGAGACTAAAAAGTACTTAATGCTATCATTAATTAAAACTTTTCGGAAGGGCTACTTAATTATAGCTAACTTAGTCTATGGCGACCGGGGTCGAGTCCCCTTCAGTAGGGTTTGGAAGGCCAACGGTGTCTTTGAATGATCGGTAACTGCAAAGCAAGTAGCGATTTTTTTTTCTTTTGTGCATTCACTGACGAAGTTTTGACCTCCATGCACGCCTTGCCTAGTTTATGTTGAGCATGTCGAAGTATCTTCTATCTCCCTTTCTCTCGCAATGAAAATGTGTCTTCAAAACAATCTATAGGTTATCACACATTTGTCGCGATTTAAACGCGTTATTTACTGTCACCAGCAAAGCCACTGCTATAACGGGTATAATGTCAGCTGCTACTGTATCGATGATTTATCGAGACTTCTTTTTATCAAGTCGATCGCTGCATAAAGTCGCAATGTGAAATGTCCCAACGCGGTGTGAGTAGAATTAGGTACCTTTTTTGATATTTTTTATCACAGAATGGCAACATATTACTAATGCATACATAGACTTATAGACATTCCTATAAATAATCTATACTATGTATACCCAATAAAATTGTAATAAAAGCAATTGTAAATTAGTTATTAACCAAAACAAAGCATGAAGTATAAAACATACACGAGCCACTCTTTCGGTAAAATCGAAATTACGAACGTTATTATGTACTGTGACCTTCGTATTTCCTGTTATTATACAAAATTACGTATAGTTTCATTATAATTGTATGTAGTATTAAGTATTCGTGTTGTTTAAACGGAATCTAGATTATCAATTTGGATACCACTTTATTAGCATAATGATTGCTTAAGAGCGTTTTTATAGCATGACCTTCCATATATTTTTTAAAGTAAGAAATCTGCAAGTTTATCAACTAATTCTTTTGCATTCTAGATACGTCTTGTAGGACGCCCTGTGGCCTAACATTCGATTATTCCCAGTTGTCCCCTCTTGCACTCTCCCTCGGGGTAACAACTGGATTTTTTTTTCCAGTCATCCCACACCTGGGGACAGTGCTAGAGGGGACAAATGGGAATATTCGTGAATTTTATCCTAGGGCTTACCCTAGGATATAAAATTCACGATTATTCCTTACCTTAGTAAGGTTTGTGAAATTAGCCTTTTTTTGTCAATGGCACTTTCCAGAGGGAGGCAGCTATCCTTTTCTACCTGGACCCATAATACATAGGTATTTAACTATTCCTTGAAACATAGCTTAACCTTTACTAACTATATGAAAATGTAATGACCAGGTTGTAGGTATTATTAGATATATTTTTGGCCCAATTATGGTTTATGTCATAAAGGTTTTATTACCTTAATCGCGGTAATATTGTAAGTTCTAAAGTAATATAAAGAACAATCGTCTGATGTTATAGTAAATTGTTCCCTAGGTTCATAATTTCCATTAGCCTTGATTTTAGGAACTAAGATTGGGTTGTTTATAAGGAGACATTTGGTCTATTCACAATAATGTTTAAGGATACTTATCTGAACTTATACGTACTAATTTTTTATTATTTTCCAATGCTATACTAAAGGTTCCCTGCCCACTGCGACTTCAGCTTGCTAATCCGGTGATAATGTTGTATAGTAAAACAGAAAGCATCTAGTCATGTTACTGACATAATTCTAAGCTAATCACATCGATTTCTAATATCACTACATTCAATTTCTTACCAATCTTCATCTCTAATGCACTCAGTAAAGTAATATGGAGAGATCGATGAAAGCTACATACATTAAGCAAATCAAATAGTGCCAAACTCAACAGTATGGAATTTGCTTTGGCATTCTCTTTGGTACATTTTGGGATGCGCAACCTGGATAGTAGATATTGAATGGGATGAACCTAGATTGGAGTTTGAACAAGATGAATGGCTTTAATAACGGAGATGGGAACTGTAATCTAGACAAAAATATCAATGGAGTTGATTTTAGATTGAAAACGGCTAAGGCAGAGACTTTTTAAAATGATATTTGTGGATTAACCTTCAAACTTGTATTAAATTCTTACAACATAAATTGACCTGGTCCCAAATTTTGGTGAGTTTCGATAAGAATAAACATGGCAGATATCGCACGAAAACTATCTGTTTCTGCAATATGTATGAGTATAATATCTTTTTTCGATAAATATAGAGTTAATACTTTGATAGGCATAAACTACACCCCTTTTTATTTTTGATTGTAATTTTTTGGGTCATGTAGAATGCACACGTGCAGACTCAGCTTTAGATATTTTTTTTTAAAGCTGGAAAGGGTATAATCTTTCCATGACTTTACAAAAGTTCCATTTTAGTTTAGCGGATGTTAACTTAAATGGAAAAAAATGCACATAGGTAGATTTGAAAAATCCAGAGGTGCATCGAATTCGAACCACGACCACCCGTATGAAAGGCCAGTCCTTATCTACTTCCTTGACACGTTATACCACTTTCATTGGAAGCCCAGTATCAAGATTTTCCACTCCGACCATTTCACGGCCCAGAAAAATAAAACAAACATGGTTCTCGTGTTGACCGCGACACGCGAGAATAAGGAAGTCGTAACAGGCAATTCTGCGAAATTGGCCCCAATTACTTTTCCATTAGAACATAATAGCCCCCGTCTGGTTAAGTTAATCCCGGAGGACTGGGTCGAGGATCAGACTTATGAGTATGGCTACTAAGCCTTAAGCTATACCCATGTAGTACATATTACATAGGTACAGCCACACGTCAAAGTATACAAAACTGTCAAAATTTCTTCAATCGACTCTCATCTTACTGTAACACACATTAGGTTGAATATCTTTTGAGATTATTTGACAGGTTATGGTAACCTGATGTGTGGCTGACTGTACTATGTTCTTGAAACATGAAGCGTGTTGTCCAATAAAAATAAAGACGCACTGAATCAAAAGTGCATACACACCGGGCTACTACAATCTATCTTCTTTTTGTCAATTATGACTGGAAATTTTGTTTGATAAAGAGACATTCCATTCTCACCTTTTGAGAGAGAGATTTAACAGATTTGAGGTAGTCAGCATCAAAATTATCTTACCATTGAAACCTACCTAAAATGCTCAGTTTGTATGTAACAAAAATCACATAACACAATACCTTGAGGTGTACTTTTGTTTGTTGTCATTTGTTCTTGAATAACAAATGGAAATTTTAATGCACCTTGCGTATGCTAATATACAATTGTCCCTTGTCAATATGCTTAGATATTTTTGGCTGGTTTAAACGCTTAAATCATATTGATGCTGACTACCGGTTGGTGCCAAGTACTTATACATCTAATCCAATGGAGTCATAATATCTTGATATTTATAGGTTAAACAACTATGATATTTCCTAATAACTTATAACAAGTACTAATAACACTAAAATGCAATGCAAAGAGCCAATCAACATTTATTCCAAGTTGCTATCTTTTCTCCAAACAAATGGTGTTCTTTTTCTCTCTAGTCGTTACATACATGTCCATATAGAGAAGTAGGTAAAGTAAGTACTTCAACTAAAAGTTAAATACAGGGACGTCAATCAAACCAAGACCAAATAGGTATGCATAGCGACATTCTAATAGGAATTGTTGGTTGCGAATGTTGTAATACCAACGTTTGTGTTACGCAAAGCAGAATGGGTACCAGCCTACCAGTGATGTTACGGAGCTAACTTCGACTCCGGTTCCGTTAAGTCTGAACTTCCGATTATTATTGCACCTTCGGTTCCAACTTCGGATCCGACACTTTTACGAGTATATCGGTTTTAATCGGAGGTCGAAGAATAACATACTACTACTACAACTTTTGAAGTCAATTGATTTGATTTAGTTTGTTTTAAAACTTTTATTCATTTAACGTCGTAAGAGCCAAAAGCCTTTTAAAAGGAATAAAACAATTGATTTCCTATTGTGTCTGCTGTCTGGGCCCTACGACGTTATAATATAAATGCTACCTTCAATCAACTCTCATATTACTGCCAAACACATTAGGTTGAATAACGATTGAGGAAATTTGACAGTTTGGGGCAACCTGATGTGTGGCTGACTCTACTTTATTTGTCCTTAAATTAAAATTATCTTGCCACCACTTCAGACCAGCCGGGCTAACATGCGCACCGCGAGATAATTTGTCGACACTCGTATTTTGTCGGCGCAAGTTGCGTCTCGCTTACTTGACTGAGTGATGAGCGGGATAGAAGGATGCGCTCTCGCGAACGAGAGTCGACAAAATTTTGTCGCGGTGCGCATGTTAGGCCTACCTGCCTCCGATACCGATTCCGACTCCGACTCCGCCTTCGGTTCCGATAAAACTAACTTCGTTACAGCCCTAGTAGGTACAAGGTACAGTATCCACCATTGTGGTATTATCCGGTTCGCTTTCAAAGGTTGTTGTGAACTGCTATAAATGCTATTGTAGTCGCATTTGACGTAGACTTGTGGAATCTTAATTGTGTATTACTCGGCTCATTCTTAGTGATTTCACGCGATAAGAGATATTTTTATTTAAAACAAACTATAGTAAATATAGTGAAAAGAATTTGTTTTTTTTTACCTTGAAACTGCCTTGCATCAGGCGAGGATGGTGATTAAGACTAATTCCATCATTAGTAAATGCACTTATTTCATTCATCAGGGTTCAGGTGGGAGTCGAACCCACAACCTTCCACATACCGGGTGGCTGTTCTACTAACTCTTCAAGGATTTTTAAGTGCATTATTTACTTTTTCATCATCATCATCATCATCATAGTAGCGATGACTTGATTTCTATGATGGAGGCCTTTGCCCCACAGTGGGACAGTAAAGTACATAGACTGATGTAGAATCCCCTAACTATTGTTTTAACCTTGTTACTACTATATTGAAATGTCTTATTATGAAATTTGGCAAAAACTTTGTTTTATTGAGAGGAAGAAAAAGTGAAAATTCAGAAATTTGTCTATGGACCTTTAGCTGTTCGCGGTTAATCGCACTTAATATTTTAGTCACATTCGCTTTGACGTATCAACGTCTTACAAAAAACATTTGACACGTGTATGCCCAAAGACTTTGTATAATGTCTCTGGTATTGCCCTCACAGTGTTATCTTTTATCTAATTAGTAGTGTGTGCAAGTTGAACATGTCTTTTTATGTCAGTTTTTTTACTGGCTCGATGACGCATTTGGTAGTAAGTAACCTTGTCCGCACTTCTTGGATTCCATTCTTGTATTTGTAATAGTGTTTGGTCTTCTATACTACTTATAAAGGGGATACATTCTATAGACATCGGCTAATTTTATATACAAACCGAAAAGTCGAAACAATAGCGAGATGCTATCGCCAACTAGCGCCATCTGTTGGTAAAGATTGGAAATAATGAGATAAAAAAGAGGAAACAAAGTGAGGGTGGACCACTAGTTAATAATATTAATTGATACTGATAGCCTTAATAAAAGTTTATCAATTAATGGATTTATAAGTAATAACTTACAAACTTTAGAACTACATTGACATAATAATATTGGTGATCTTTCAAAATTACTTAATTTGCAAATAATCCATAGCTCGCAATACTTGGACTTCCTTGATATACTCAATCAGTTTCCTTAGATGCGAAACTAAATTCAAATGGCAGGCGGTATTAATATTTCATATTTCTTAACTGACTGAATGCAATTTTACCGTGAGGCAATAGTTGCATTGATTACTAAAGGAGCCACTAAAATATACTAAACGCTGACATTTAATTCATATCGCGTGTTATATTTGAGAGTTTTCTTTTGTTTATTCGTTGTCCTTGGATCGAATGGTAGCAGGTTTCAGGAAGAGGCATATAGAATCAAAAGCGACTATCTACAGAACATTTGTTCGGCGCTTAGCTGCTTTTGATTTTAGACGCCTCTTATCCGTTACATTCCCTGACGATGTTTTCTCTCACCGTCGAGCTAATACGACCTCCCATATGGAAGACTTCCTCTTATCCACTGATCTACCATGGCTCTTCATAATGTTTCCAAGACAAAACGATCTCCTTAAGTTGCAACCGCCATTCTAGATAACGTTTATTCTCTCAATTCAAAGACAGCCATGACTCTTAGCCTAATTCCTCTCCTATTGTAGATAAAACGGAGTTATTGCGGGATTTCGTGGGATAAAGAGAAGCTGGAACTTGACGTTCGCCCTCATTATAAATGCTGCCCGTACACAGTCAAAAGCATAATAAAATATTCGTATTTACATTTAACTATGAATCTTATTGCGTACGTATGAGAGCTCAGGTGTCTTCGTGTCTACTTACGGCTATAGGGACAAAAATGGCTGCTACTTTTCAAACTTAATACGTAAGCCAGAGATAACTTATCAGGGGAAAGTAAATAGAGATCTGGACTTTAACGTCGCTAAACAATACACATGTTTCAAGATTTCGTTTTATAAGCACAAAATAGGTATCAGTTATGCAGTTGAGTAAACTTTTTAAATTGTTTTCGGCTGAGAAACGTTTGACTTACTCGAATTGTTTTAAGGTATAATGCTGTCTCGAAGCTGTAATGAATGTTCTGTTTAAGTTAATTTAAGATTGTGTACTATGTAACATCTGTATTTTTCCCTCAATAAAGAAAATAAAATAAATTTACATTTAACAACTCTAAAATACATGTAACTGTTTATATTTATATTTTATTGTTTTAAAGGTCAATATAAATTACACGCGCGGGGTGTTTTGGGTTACTCAAAAAGTGTTCTCTGTGGTGCTTGATACTTTTTAGGACAACCTGTATAACAACCTTCATCAATCAATCTTACAGACTTGGGTTATGGAAACCGTTCTCGTTTAAAATGTCTATTAATTCATAACTCATTTGCTTTGTAAATTAAAATGAGTTACGATTATTTATCAATTGGTTGTGTATTTCGCATATATCTGCAGATCGAAGTAGCACATTGTATGTACGTGCCAACCAACACTCTCAAAATATGCTGTCACAATGAGAGTTTTCGCAAATGAAGAAATCCGATAGATGGAGTTACGTAGACGACTGGTTCGACTTTGACGACATTGGTTATTTCGTAACTTATCTTCCTTATTTTGACTTTAAAAGTGTATTTTCTTTTTTTATTTTTAGTATAGCAATTCTTTGCAATTTATTCTTAAGTAAATATTGCACTTAACCAATTCCTCGGAGGGCTCAGGTGGGACTCGAACCCACAACCTTCCACAGTCCGGGTGGCTGTACTACCAATTATACTAGCCGAACCCCTTACTAAGCTGACGAATTTCGTAAGTGCTTAACTCGCCATTATTTATTTCTCCGTTTTGGCTGCGACCGTGCTCTTGAGCACTTGAATTCTGCCAATGTCATTTGATAAAGAGACACGTTATAATGCATCAAGGGCAGTGAGTGAGGGCACCGGAGACCCAATTGGGGGGAAAGAGGGTTAAAGGTTTGCAGCGCACTTGCAACTCTACTTGTGTTGCAGGTGTCTATGGGCGGTGACCATCGCTTACCATCATCGCTTGTGATCCGTCTGCTCGTCTGCCACCTATCACATAAAACAAAAGTCTCTGAGTGCGGCAGTAACTCTTGTGTCGTATGTACGTACTTATTAACAGAATGTGATTATCCCTTCCTGTTTCCTCGTTTTTTTTATTAAGTTGATTCAAACGCTTTATTTACCTTTGGAACCTTTATGTATGTAAGGTCGATTTTTTGTGAAAGGCTCTTGTAATGGGCTTAACTGTGAAGGTTTTAACAATCGTTTAATTAGAATTATTTTAACCAACTTCAAAAAAGGAGGAGGTTCTCAATTCAATTGGGTTTTTTTATCATCTGAATGAAGTATAACTGAACTAGTTGTCTATCATCATCATCATGGATGAGGCTGGCTCGGGATGAGGGGAGGGGAAAGGGAGTTAAAAGGTAAGTAGCGCATTTGTAACACCACTGGAGTTGCAGGTGTTGATGGGCGGCGGTAATCGCTTACCATCAGGTGATCCGATCGTCTGCCACCTAATATCATTAAAAAAAATCTAGGGTTGGCTCTATATGAGTTACTCTATGGTTGGCTCTCCTTGTCCGTTTTGTCCATTGGAGAATCTCCACTCCTGTCAGTTTGCGGCTTGATGTCTTTTGAGTCAGGTCAAAAACCGGTCGTAAGTCAGGTGGTGGTAGACGAGTTGTCCAAATTATGTTTCATTCAGGGTTATTCTGAACCCAATTGTGAAAGGTGTGTTTGGTTAGACTCTTAAAATCGTTTGATTTTACCTAACATCGTGTGGAAAAAGTTTGTGGAGAGAAGATTTTTTTAGTTGGTCACAATATTTTCTCATTTCGACGGTAAACAAGCAGCAAGGTTATATGCGTGTATTTCAAGCTTATTGTTCGACGTGTTACGGATTCATAATAATGCTTCATACTGAGATAGAACTCTTAATTTGTATAACAATGGGAAATGGGTCTGAGGTGAAACGTCTCGCCTACATTGATGTCTGATGTCGCCTACATTGATGTCACATCTGTGAACATTTACATTCCTTTAACGAAGTTACAATTGGGGGGGAAATGGGTAAAGGTTGACAGCGCACTTGTGACTCTAGTGGTGTTGTAGTGTCTATGGGCGGCGGCAATCGCTTACCATCAAGTGATCCGTCTACTTATCTGCCATCTATAACCTAAGAACCAATTTGTGTGGGTTTTTTTCCGTCTATCATGGTCTCATTTGAAAGAAGCCAAATTTCGGCATGAATGAAAACGGCCACCAGGTAAAAACTAAATGGAGTAAATACAAAGTAGGTATTATAATTAACTGAAATAATCATAATACCTAACATCATTGACTTTGACCCAGAATACTTACTACATTATTTGAACAAACACTCATTTTAATTATCTGTTATCTTTCAATACAAAAATAAGTTTGACCTTCATGGCACTGTTACTTACGTACATGACGTACACTAATGTATACAACCTTATTCAAATATGAACCTTATTAGTCCTGGCATAAGAAGTCGAGGTGTTTACATTTTATTGCAGGCGACTGTACAAACAGTCACACATCAGGTTACTACAATCTGTCAAATTTCCTCAATTTTCAAGATCCGTCTGCTCGTCTGCCACCTGAGCATGTTTCTTTAAGAGTAAAATTATCGACTTTTAATGAATATACAATTCACTAAAAGTCGGAGCGGTCGGAGAAGCTAGTGCAGCGGTCAGCAACCTCAAACATTACTTTAACATACTAAATATCATTACAATTTATTTGCTGACAGCCCTGGGCGTAGCGGCCTCTGCCCCGATATCTACCAGAGCCAGCGTTTACCCCTGAGAGTCATATAGGTGTATACCCATGAACACCTATGGTGCAACATAAATTGAAAAACGCCAGTCCCTTGAAAGACATTTCTGTTTGGAATTGAAAATGTTTGATGAACAAACTGTCCTTGGCGAATACCTTCGGGCACACCCCAGAAACCAATTTGTTTCGTCTGTCGGTGATGTATAGAAAAATAGACGAGAGAAATGTTGGGAAGTAAACTTTTCGGGACCAAATTCCAAAACAGGAATTCATTTATTTGTGTGGCAATAAAACAAATCGACAATAACAGCCTCCACGGCTTAAACCTCGTTTAAAATGCATTGTTTGCTTCGTAGGTATATACTGACATTCTTACAATTTTATTTCTTCCAAGTCTTTCAATTCTTACAAGACAGGTTCTTACACTTTGTAAAATTTTCTCAGTTGAAAATTGCAACAAAAAGTTAAGGTAAGAATTCATTAAAGAATTTGTCAGCACACCATGTTTAGCTCTCACTCTCTCATCTTAGCGTGTGATTCCCAGTAGCTGTCGCTTCGTAGCCCGTAGTACGCTTAGACCATTATTCAGAATTTGGAGAATCTTGTACTTAATTACAATGAAGCGAGGGCTGTATGACCTTCGCAACACTTTAACAGGGGAACCAGACCAACTGAATCATAGTTACACATTTCAGAAACTCATCTTACTTACTTACTTCACTGGCTCAGCAACCCGAAACGAGTCTTGGCTTCCGAAACAAGAGAACGCCACTTTGGTCAATCCTGTACTACTTGTTGCCAGTCATTGGCCTTAAGTTTTCGCAGATCATTTTCGAAGACATCTCCAGAAATATATTTTTTTATAACTGACACGAAAGCTGGATCTCGATGCATGACGGTCCCGTACGTTCATTCATATTATTGTCGTACCCGTTTTATATTTTATTACACATTTATTCACAAATTAGCGAGTACATAAAGAAATACTGGCGTTAATATTTTATCCCGAAGAAAAATCAACTGTGGATTTATTAGGCGTTCAAATCGGGTGATCTGGGGACACGATCTTTAAAATTGCATTTGGGTCACAACCTAATTAGGTTGGCTGTCACCATTGTCAAGCCTATTACAACAGTCTAGTTAATAGGAGCAAGGCATCTCGGTAATAGTTACTTGCGTGCGTAGAAATCCTAGATTTTTTTCTGACATTCATTACTGTAGCAATTGAATAGCGTAGTTTTCTGTTGATCGAAGAATTTGTTTGAGTCGTTTATGAGTTCTCAAATTTTATATTTTGATTCATTCAGCAATTTAACATCAGGTCATACGACTGCTCACCTATCACTTAAAAAATATATAAGTAGCGTTTGTACGAATATATTGGGGCGTTCGATGAGTAAGTAGATAGAATACAGGAAACGGCGGCAAGAGGACACTTATCTGTCACGATTGAACAAAACCCCACTGCTCTCCTTATTTGACTGTGGTATTGAGGCACCAAATTGTCCCTTTGGGGTTTCAGTTAACTGCGTATTTGACGGAAGCGGAGCAATAAATTCAATGCCAAGACGTTTGTTTATAAACATTAGTCAACTCACGAGCTAACTGCATTATGAAACTTACCACTTGGAAACCAATATTTGTGAGAAATTATATCGACTGGCCGGACGGCGTATTTAGTAGTGACCCTGCCTCATACACCAAAGGTCGTGGGAGATAAGTCCATCTCGTTTTAACTTACTAGAAGTTTCGTCTTTCTTTTGTCTTAGTCTATTATTTGTGCATCACTAGCAATAGCACCTTGGGAGTATAAAAACACGTCCGCTACGGCCAACAGCCGAACCGTTACGGTCGATCTGTCCAGTTTTTACCGAACCAAATTGCACGAAAACAATGACTTTGGGGTCTAGAGATTATCCATACTTGCATTGTTTATGAGAATATCCGGAACCGGTGCATTGATCTGGACATTATTCGAAGACTACATTAGTTCAGAAATCACTGAGTTACACGAGCAGTCACTTTCTTGAAGGAACCAAATAAGCGGTAGGTACTTTTATGATAGACTATGTACTGGACCGCCCGCACTTTTATTGGAACGTAATTTTGCTAATAGTTCACATATCTGTACCTGCAGATGGCGATGGGTGTAGATTGCATCGCGCTATTATGCCAGCTATCCATTATCCATCGCTTCTCTTTAGAAGTCGCTTATATTAAATACACTACAACCACAAAATAAATACACAGAAAGTCTGCTAGAGTAACAAAGAGTTCGTTAACCTTGTCCGTCGTGTAAGTGTCTCTGTCATTCACGCCGAAACATATCGAGATCACTGTATGTGTGCGTAACCTGTTTAGTTAGCCGATTTGTAGGCAGCGTTGCATTCTGGGTCTAAAATTATGTGCTACTACTGCCGTGAGTTCAACTTATTTTGATAAGCAAGATATTTCTAACCTCGATTTCCACCTAATTGTACAGTCAACAACAATATTATTGACAAAGATGGGGCGAAACTAATGAAAATATCAATACAATAAGCGGACAAGTACACCCTCCAAACAACTAACTTCACAATGTTGAACCTTATTTCATTAGACATAAGTTCTAATTCTGGCATTGTTTGTACATGTTTAACTTGTAGATCAATAAATAGCATATTGAATATTGTGTAAATGGATAGATGTTGATAGCAAATACATAGTAAGTAGGTACCGTGTACTTGAGGCCAACCATGTGCTTTATAACCAATTATTTTGTTGACCCACTTTAACTGTTAGCAATGTAACTTGTGTTAGTTTAATTTTATTCAGCGAGTTTGCAAGTAGAAGAAGTACACTTGAAGTTTTTTTTTTTAAACTAAAAGCGCCATACGAGCAAACGGGTCACCTGCTGGTAAGCAATCACATCCTCCCTTGAACATCTGCGAGATCAGAGAAGTCGCTAATGCGTTGCCGGCCTTTTAAGAAGCAGAAGACTTCGAGCGTTGGTAGCTCGAAGTAGTACTGCCGCGTCTAAAACGTTCCACAAAATTGAGATTCGTGGAAGAAAATTCCACGAGATAGTCCAACATAGAAAAGTGTGGATCCTTTCTCTCCTCACTCATCTTAATGCGTAGTTCCCTGCAGTTCCGTCCATAGCTGTCGATTCAGGATTTGAAGAGAATGGTAATTTCAGAAACTAACGTGCTAACGCAACGTGCAGCGTACCTCAAGAGTTTGCCTCACCGCCGATGTAATGGTAGTAAATATGCAAATAGATTTGATAAACCTACGATATCATCCTTTAAGAAGGCGCATATTCTCATCCACTGAACATACCACAGCTCCGCCAATACTATGTTATAATAACTAGAAGAAAAACAATCCCTCCCGTCGGCCAAATATATCATTCTTTTATTACGTGGCATTTCTAAAAGTGCACAAACGTACTCTTTTCGGATTGCCCTACTTAAAGTACACGACTTTTCCCTTTAGCTTATGGGCATAAGCACGGCCAGCTGTGGGTGTCAGACAAGCAGTAGACAGAGAAGGATATATTTTATTTCAAACTCGTGGCCCGCCCTTACTTTGTTTTAGGACTTAAGTTTGATATTAGTGCCAACCTTTGCCGATAGATGGAGCTGGTTGTCGATTAAGTCACGAAACTGTTACGCTTCTTGATTTACCTATCAAGTCCTGTCGTTGCCTCTGAAGTTACCTCTTTATAAATAGTATGGATTGCAGTTCAAAGTTGGCTAGATAACTTTCGAGAGGCTTCACGGATATATTGCGCGTTCGTACGAGAGAGTTTTCAAGTAGGTTAAAGTAGGAAGACCGTTGCACAAGGTCTTACATATAAGTAGATCAATATAGTATTTTTTTTATAGTATAGGAAGGCAAACGAGCAAGCGGGTCACCTGATGGTAAGTGAACACCGCCGCCCATGGACATCAGCTACACCAGAAGGAGTTATTCTTGAGACAAAAGACAATAAGACAGGAAAATCTGATCTATTTGGAACCTCTCTTTCTCATCCTAGCCTGTAGTTCCCCAGTTGCGTCCAAAGCTGTCGCTTTTGGATCACGCTGAACAAAAACGGACTGAAAACAGAACCCTGGGGTACTAAAACTGTAATAGGTAGGATTTAGTATCTCCAAAAGCGGTCCTATTACTGGAGAATCGGAATCGCGGTATAATAATATATATCTAGTAACGTAAATGACGTCAATTTATGTTCAGGGACATTATGTACTTAGATCTAAGTAAATATAAAATGTATTTATATTCTACTGAGATTTTAGAGTATAATGTACGTACGTAGGTATGTTCAAAACTGAATTGTTACTTGATCTTGTTTACCTTGATCTTGACGTGACACGTAGAATACTTGATGCTAATTCTATTCTATACAATTTTAAATTGGTCATAAAATTGTATAAAGCATCCTAGTTTATGTATCCCAACAATGTTGCTTTAAATTGAATTTTATTGTCAACTATCAGTAGGTAATACCGGTCTACTTATATAGCACTCATTATTAATTTTAATATTAATTTTAATATTATGTAACTAGCGATCCGTCCCGGATTCGAAAGGATCAATATTATGCATGTATATATTTAATCTTCTATTCTTTACTTTTTATAAAGAGGTTAAGTTTAGGCTTATAGGTAAAACAAAAGACAAAAACACTTGCGGCATGTAATCAACACCCAGCGCCATCTATTGGTCAACTTTAGAACTAATAGAAAAGTCAAATCCCGAAAGGAAGTGAGGGCCCACTAGTTATACATAGGACAAACCTTTCCTACGTATAACAAACCTTCCTCTTGAATCACTATCTTTAAAAAAACCAACTGCATAATAATCCGTCGTATTTTCGAAGATCTCAGCATGCATAAGAAGAAGTGACTTGTTTTATACTATGTAGTGATATCTTGCGTTTATGACATATCATATAACCCAGGACTTTCTATTAAAAACCGTTCGTCTCAATTCTCGTGGTTCCATGCCTCAGCTCGTATATTGTTCGTTACCGTGATATTGAAACCAATAAGCAATGCTAGCATATACACTGCTATATCTGCGAAGAAATCTGAGCTGTCAGCTCTAGCAATAAAGTTTATATACGTATGGAGGAAATGTTAGATTGTCTCAGATTTCTCTTTCGATTCTCAACTATTCTTTGAACCAAGTTATATTCGAAGTTACTAGCTCCCACTCGTATACGTCTTCGTCTACGTTTGAAATATGAAGCATATTACTTTAAAACCGTTATATTGTAGTTCAGAAGAAGGATACAAGTTGAGTTATTCCTTCCTATTATGATGCTTATGTAATTAGGAATAAGTATCAAGAGCTGGATGGCTGTATGACACCAGTCCATGATCCAGCTTTAAAAATAAATACTTAGAAGCTGTCTACTTAATTATTATAAAAAAAGGGTTTAGAATTGGTCTAACGACGACGAGAGTCCAATTTGAACTGCTTTTACAAATCTATAATTCTAGAGTCTGAAATTAGGTCTCCAATTGCATTAACGTAAATGCAATAGAAAGTAGAAACTGAATGATCATTAAGGGGCAGTCATACCAATGAAAATAGATATAACAGTATCTATACGTAACTCATTTCCCCTGGATAACCAAAATAAAAAAGGAAAGAAAGAGACCTTCTGAACCATAGTTACGCGTTTCAAAAACTATTCGAAACGTGCAGGTTTCCTCTCGATGCTTTCGATGGATAGAAATGGTAGTAATACCTAATTTATCCACTGACCTACCAATCGCTCCAATGTTATATTATGATAACAATATCGGTCTATATTAACTTATCTAGTTGGTTTGGTACCAACTGGGTACATAAAGACACCGTTTATTCAAGAGATTACAGCATCTTCGCAACCGCCGTACGAAAGGTAAAGATTATGACGAAAGAATATCTTCAGTTTCCTTCCTTATGAAAGATTTATTTTGTATGAACTTGGTGTGGAAAGGAAAAATATGCGATAAATATTGTAAAATGGACCCAAAGTTACATAGACCCACTTGTATATGCTTTAGTGTGAGTGAATAAGAGCATGCGTTTTCTTAACGAAAGATCGTAAGTTCGAATCCGAAAATGCACCTCTTAGTTTTTTCAAATCTATATGTATGTATATTTCTATCGGCAGTTGGGGTAACGTTTCTGAAACGTCTTCTAGAGGTATAATTTCTGGTTTTTAACTTATCAAAGGAGGTTAAAAAATTGGTTGCTTCGTCGTCATAAAAAAGTCGTGCTTGCTTATTGAAAATTACTCTTAACAAATAATACTTTTCCTAAAAGATAAACCCTGTAAGTATGTAATACGATGGCGTTACTACAAACATTAGCTTTCTTAAGCTACGCTGGCTCAGCAATCCAATTTCTATCCTAATGGGGATTTTTGGAAAAAAAAAACTAATAATCCCCATTATAAACTTTATTAGCGTTCAATGGGGATTATTGGAACTTTTTTCCAGAAATCCCCATTGATGGGGCAAGTCAATGGGGATTATTGAAATATATATCTTGGGGTGTCTCAAACGTCAAAGTTCGTCATTTTGTCCCGTGCCAATTCCCACCAATCATTAATACTTTAAGGTCCTACAACAAACAACATTAACAAATTGGCAAACATTAAATTAGTTGCGTATGTAGATAAGTTAGTAAAATAATAATATTTAACTCTGCTAGTTATGACGTCAATAGCCTCATAGATATTCATTGATTAGGTAACGATATGAAATGGTTTCGGTGTTTTGTTTGATGCTATGTAAATGTTTGGTCGGGATTATCCTGATAGTTAAGCTTTATTAGGTTAAATACTTTTGACTGGCTGGATGGCGCATTTGGTTGTGACCTTGCCCCATACGCCAAAAGTCGTGGATTCGACCCCCACCCTGGATAAACATTCATATAATGAATACTTGTGTTTGTTTAATGTCTGGGTGTCATGTATCTAAGTATATACATATTATTTGTGTTTCCTCTGTTGTCTGGTATCTGTAACACAAGTGCTTAAGCTACCTACTTAGTACGGGGTCAGGTCAATGAAGTAGAAGTTGTGTGAATTTATTTATTTATATTTTAACTAGTGGCCCGCCCTCACTTCGTTTCGGGGCAGAATAGTACCACTGTCTGCGCCAATAGATGGCGCTGAGCGTCGAATGCAACGCGCTAGTCTTTCGATTTTTCGTTTTAAATATAAGGTTGTGTCGATGTCTATGGAGTTTGTCTATTTATAAATTTATATTAATTGTTACAGAGAGCAAGTGAAGGAACACACGAACAGACGAACATGGTGTTTCTGGCAGAGGCGTCGGTTCGTGGTGGCGCTGCTGGCGTTTTTCGGCTTCTTCAATGTGTACGCACTAAGGGTCAACTTGTCAGTAGCGGTGGTCGCTATGACAGACCCTGTGAAGACCAAGCTGGAGAATGGAACCGTTATAATGGTAAGTGTTAATAACTTTTAACCGAGGGCCAAAAACCAAACCAAACCAAAGGGCTCTCCTTTGGCATGAAGTGATACCACGGCCTCACAGAAGACTGGCGTGAAGCAGCGCTATGTTTCGTCTATTGAGTGCCCTCACACATGATACACACACACACACACACATGATACACACACACACACACACATATACATCACACATGATAGCGCACTTGTAACTACTGGTGTTGCAGGTGTCTATGAGCGGCAACAATCGCTACCATCAGTCGAGTCGAGTCGAGTCTGTCTGCTCGTCGCCCCATATAAAAACCCATGGATGAGGCTGGCAGGGGACCGTAGGGAGTGGCGTGATAGAAAAGAGGCTCTATTACGCCACTCCCTACGTCAGCAATGCGTAGACGGGCTGATATGATGATGATGAATAAATATTAATAATCTATCAATACTCGTAAGCGTTCATGACCACAACTCTGGGAGAACCACGCTTCGGCATGAATGGGCCGGCTCGACCGGAGTGATACCACTGCCTCACAGAAAACCGGCGTGAAGCAGCCCCTGTGCTGTGTTTCGCCGAGTGAGTAAGGGTACCGGAGGCCCACCCGGGGGGAAGGGGATAAAAGGTTGGCAGCGCACTTGTAACTCCACTTGTGTTGCAAGTGTCCATGAGCGGCGGCAATTGCTTACCATCAGGTGATCCGCCTGCTCGTCTGCTACCTATCACATAAAAAAAAATTACCACAGTGCTTACAGCGGTAGATCTACGCCTGATATACACAAGATCGCTGCAAACCTTGTATCTGTGTGACTCGCGTAGTCATGTTGCCCGTACAATATCTAATAGTTTATTGCCGAATAAGAATAAATAAAACTGCGCTCCGTAAGAAAACAAGTTTATCTTTATAGACGTTATCTAAATTGTTTATTTACTCCAGAGGGGGATAGTAACAGTTAAATAAGATTGATGTTATGTGCATGACATGTATCACTTGAAATGACAGAGTATGACGTACCCGAAACGAGGGAGGTTGCCTGTAGAATATATTACAGTCCAAGGTTCGAAATAAAGTTGATTACTAAAATTTACGAGTCCGTTGCTTTCCTGCATAGTACAAGAATTTAGAAATATATCCCCGAATATTCAAACGCATATAATAAGCTTAAGAGAGGTAATATCCTCCGGCCGATCTCAAGTCTCAAGATATCAGTGAACTCTCTATTACAAAATTATTAAACACAGAAAGATGGCTGCCTACATTACGATAAAATCAGGATACGCACACTTAAATCAGCGCTTACAGTGATCTCGCCGTGTTTTGCCGTGAATGATAGAGACAAATGTGTGTGAGAAGAGGGACACGATTCGATATCTTTTCTATACTATTTATAAAGAGATAACTTCTATAGACAACGACAAGGCTTATAGGTAAACCGAAAACACAAAACGCTTGCGCGATGTAATCGGACACAGCGCCATCTATTGGTCATTATTGAATTACAGTCCCGAAGTGAAGTGAGGGCGGGCCACTATACTTACATACAACTTAAACGAACTCTCCGAGTTCTCGATACTTCTCTATGTGTAATTCTGTCTAATTCTTAAAAATCAATCCTACCCCTTGACTCTTAATATCACTTTTTTTTCTCCAGAGGAAACCATCATGGCCTTCACCTTGCCACTTGTGGGGAACACGGTGGTGGGATGTCACACTTCCCAAAAAATACCTGATATTGTTGGACGAATTCCCTCCAAGCCACTTCCTCCAAACCTACTTCTTGAGAGTGTGACATAAATTAATGATAAAACCTTACTGGTTATCTCTATACTTTGATTAAAACCCCTCCAGTTTACTCTTCGCGTAAAGAAATGATAAAAATGTCTTTATGTGGTCTGTATTACCATTTTATTCAGTTAACAACAATGTATTTAATTCTATTGGATTGTTATTAACTTGACTTACTATAAAAACCTTTTCGGTCCTATCAAAATCGCGGCAAAAAGCTGTATATGGCAGCTATAAATTTTTATTAATATCGGAGAAGTAATACACTGCCTTGCTGCGATTTAGCGTAATCCTAAAATGAACTTTATTCCAAAGGGATAAGAACCACGTATGACCTATTTTCGCGGATTTAGTGTTGACCAACTTTGCTACGGAATCGGCCAAAATTTTTTCTATGGAGACTAAACTCGCGGTTATTCCAAAGGCTTAAGGTTGATTTTGAGGAAAAATTATGATGTATGTGACAGGAGTGGGGTTGTATAATGGAGGGTGTGAAAAACCTTCTCGTTTTGAGAGGTCCATAAAATTTTTGATCCCGTATAATCTGCCATTATAGGAGTCGCGTGTATGGAGCGACAGATTGTTGTTCTGGCGTATGCTTTATTATGTTTGTTTTAATAAATATTTAAATCTGTTGCATTTGATATAGAGGGTTATCTTTTACCACTTGAAAATTGTACAAACTTATGTTATGTACACATGGAACGATCGTTACCTACATAGTTTTCAAAGTATGCGCATGTAGTAAGCTATATGCGCAATGGAGAAGATGTATAGTCGGATTTTTAATTAGACAAAGTGATGCAAATGTCGATTCCCCATATATTTTGACATTTTGAAAATGCAAAATATATGGGAATGACACATTGACATCTGTCAAATCACTTTGTCTAATTAAAATCCGACTATAGCAGGAAAACGGAAACTGGGCTCCGAAGCACCAGTTTGGGATGCAACCGGAATTAAACGCTTAGATCAAAGATATGATTGCCTCTCAAAAATCGAAAAATATAATTATTGAAACATTACATTTTATTTAGATGTTGTCATTAGTGACATCATAGCACTAAAAAAATCAAAGAACAACACAACTTTAGATCCGATCCAAGCTCTAAAACCTAGTTTTTGTTTATCAAACATTCACCCAACGGTTATAGATCAAGAACTTTACTATGCATGAGTGTGTGCAATAAAAAATCAAACAAGTTTTGCTATGCGTTTTTGCTACATTTGAATTCAGGGTTGACGCTAAATAAATGCGCCAAACAATTACATCAAACATCGGTCGGTGGCTATCTGCTGATCGAAGGCTAACTCTGTAGGTACTCAGTACGAAAATTACAATCGAAGATGACGGGCGCGTCAGTTAATCAGTTCACACAGACCCAACAATTCTAGCAAAGGCTGGAGCTGGATGCGAGTAGCCGAAGATCGATCAAAGTGGCGAGCATTTGGAGAGGCCTATGTCCAGCTGTGGACTGCAACAGGCTGATGATGATGATGATGATGCAACAATTCTAGAAATATGCTGTTACTTGTTTAGTATTTTATTATCTAAAATATGTCTATTCGAATAGTGATAGATCATACAACCAGATTTAAATTGCATTTATTGTATACCAACTGGCAACCCTAGCACAGGATGACGTCATTTTGGGTTTAATGTACTGTCGGTACCTAATAAAAATCCTCTCTTTTTGCTACAATACCGCGAAGCTTCAGCAGGTAGATACTTATTTTTATGGAGATATTTTTTCCGAAATATATTAGCTGTGGTTTGTGCATTTGTGAAAATAACTACAAAGACAGCTCTTTGTAGTTAGTTTGTGGATTTATGAAAAGAACTGACATTAAAATGTACCTTAAGTTTTTTTAAATGTTTATACTTACGCGTTTTTTACCAGTTTGTATATTTTTTTTGGATCTGGTTCTCTAACTTATTTGTTTTTATTGATAGTTTATTGCAAATTAAGGTATCACTCAAGGTCCAGCCTAAAAATGAGCGCTGTAGCGGCTGCTTTACGGTTGCAGTGCATGATTTTTTCTTTTGCAACCGCAACTTCTTATCTCAGTTAACAGTGGGAGAGCCACACTTCGGCGTGAATGGGTCGGCTCGACCTGAGTAATACCACGTCTTCCAGAAAACCTGCGTAAAGCAGTGCATGCGCTGTGTTTCGTTGCGTGAGTGAGGGTACCGGATGCCCACCTGGGGGGAAGGGGGATAATAGGTTCGAAGCGCACTTGTGACTCCATTGGGGCGTCCCCCACCCGGGGCCGTGAGCTTGTCCGGAGCGGTTACTCCATTGGTGTTGCAGAGGTGTCCATGGGTGGCGGTAATCGTTTACCATCAGATGATCCGCCTGCTCGTCTGCTACCTATCACATAAAAAACTATACTTTTTTTCCTTATCGTTTACTTTTGTTTTCTCTTCCAGGCACCAGAATTCGACTGGAGCTCGCAGACCAAGGGGCTGGTGCTCAGCTCCTTCTTCTATGGGTACCTGGTGACGCAGCTGCCCGGCGGCTGGCTTGCTTCTAAAATAGGAGGTAACAGGTTCGTTCCGTTTCTTGAAAACAATACGCTTGGAATGATTGTTCTGTGTGAAAGGAGTGGATGAATCGATGATGGTGACCGAAATATATGGAAGGAGACTCCGGACGAATTTTCTGTAATGATAGGTGGCTGAAGAGTACACTCACGATCAGTTCAAGATCAGTCTTGATGGCATGCGAGTGCTATCCTAGCAGGCCCGCCGCCAGCTGTTTCGGCGCCCGCGTGCAATACCGATTATGCCGCCCTAGTCTCCCTACTAACTAGCTACGCTACTGCTGAGAAGTCGCTCTATTTGCCGCCCCCTGGGCGAGCCGCCCGCGTGCGACGCACGCGTTGCACGCCCGCTTGCTGCGGCGTCGCGTGGGTATTGGCCGCCCGGGACGGAAGACAATTTTGCGGCTCCCTTTTCTTTCCGATCTCCTTCCCCTAAGGATGCCCCCTGACCTAGCCTCTGCTCCCCTCCCCCCCTAAACACTGCTCTAGCGACTTAGTTGGTTAGTGGTATCAGCGATCCGTCTCGCCAGGAGTGGACCCACTCCGCGACCCTACTGGTGCCGTCCATAGACATCCACTACACCAATGAAGTTACAAGCGCTTACTATTTTACGATGTGGTCAAATAATTTTAGCCATTTCAACATGAGGATGAACGAAGTTAGTCATAGGTAAAAACATAGCAGATATTACGTTTAGCTGTCAGATCAATTTAGGTAGAATTTATTATCATGAATCTGTCCAAACTACATCATGAGGTGGCCAATAGACAGTAAAATATTTTATCAAATGCGACCATTTCATGAATTTTTCGAGCATTTTATGAAGCGAGCAAATCAAGGATATGGCCAAGACACGTATTCCTATATGCAGGTGTCCGCACTCGCATTACTTAAAATCTCTATTCTACAGACATTTGATTAACAGTATTAAATTTGATTATCCGAATGACCAGCAACAACAACGATTCCGCTTTATCGAATCTCAATTGTGTTTACTTTGGGTCACGTCGATGTGATTGATGTATGATGTTTCATTGTAATCTTTCAGGGTGTTCGCGATAGGCATAGGGGCAACATCTCTATTGACTTTGCTGACCCCTCCATTGGCGTACACTAGTACAGGTCTACTCATAGCTGTCAGAGTCATCGAAGGTTTATTTGAGGTATGTACCCTATATATCTTCTATACTATTTATAAAGAGGTACTAGGTACATGCATGTATGTATGTATATTCGTGTGGAATGTTGCAACTCAATTTTGAAGCAGATATCTGCAAACTATCGAGCTGAAATTTAGTATACACGTTAAGTTTGGATGGCAATACATGATAAATGAAGCTGTGCGACGTCATTCTAAATCCAATATGGCGGACGATCCAAGATGGTGGACTCTGATTTTTAATCATGTGGAGTAAACTGACACATGTCAATGTGTCATCCCCTTACATTGTAACTCAATTTGACAGATGCAAAATGTATAGAAACTTGACATTTGCACCTGTCGGTTTACACCACATGATTAAAAATCTGAGTAGTTATTTTTAGTGCATTTCTACTAAGGGTATTAAATGAAAGAGCTGGCCAGTATAGCAGTGTTGTAACTGCAACGTGGGCTCTCCTTTTACTTATCATCAGGCTGAGGTGAGCCAATATAATTCATCATTTCAGCCAATAGACGTCCACTGCTGGACATAGGCCTCCCCCAAAGTTCTCCGCACAGATCGGTCCTGTGCCACCCGCATCCAATGGACTCCCGCGACCTTTACCAGATCGTCGATCCACCTGGTGGGAGGCCTGCCACGAGCCAATATAATTACTGAGCCTCTATAAAAAAAGTATTGTATTAAGTTTTGTTGGTTTTTTTTATTTACAGGGTGTGACATACCCATGTATCCACGCGGTGTGGTCCCGCTGGGCGCCGGCGGAGGAGCGCGCGCGTCTAGCCACGTTTGCCTTCAGCGGCAGCTACGCCGGCACTGTCGTCTCCATGCCAGTCTGCTCCATGCTAGCTCACTATACCGGCTGGCCCGGGATATTCTATGTCTTTGGTGAGTTGCTAATGAAAATAAAGAAATTCTCGACGGGGCATAATATAAAGATGTTAACACCACCTGAGGTTTTGGGTATTAACAGCTCTATGTTATGTCCCGTCGAGAATCTTAGGTAAATATTCTGCCTATTACGTTCACTGTAAAATTGGATATAATGAGAGCGAGACTTAATTAAGTAGATAGGTACTTTAACTTTTATCGAAATATTAATGCTACAAATATATCAAATATACTTCGTCTATATTTTTTTTTTGTTATACTTATTTATTCACATTTTTATCGTTGCACAGGAATAATGGGTCTAGTGTGGACCACAATCTGGTGGCTGGTGGTGAAGGAGTCGCCCGAGAAAGATCCTCACATCACACAAGCAGAGCTGAAGTACATACAGGTACAACTATTTTTATACGATGCGTTTAGCGCAGTGGTTTGAAGGCCTGGGTTGCAGGTTCAACCCTCACTAACACAAAATAATAAGTTATTAGGAGCATATATAATAATTAAAATTATTTTACTTTGGATGTGGCAAACGTAGTGGTAAATTTTCGATTTTAATCGATTTTTTTATCCGATATTAGGGTTGGTTCTTGTTTGCAAAACTATCCTAATGGCTTTTTTTACATGTAGATTATGGGTGACCTAGGCGTCTAGAAGTTCAAACCACTCTAGATACTATGGTAACTTTGAAACTGGGGTAATTCTCACCGTGTTCATAAAAGGCGATCCGTCTGCTTAGCAGCAAGCAGACCTATCACATCCTAACTAATATTATAAATGCGAATGTGACTCATAGGCTACTTTTTATTGCGAAAAGAGGCCTGTAAGGGGTTAAAAGGGGGGGTTAAAATTATTAAATACCTAATTAAAAATGCTACCCAAAGATACTATTCCACGCGGTCGAAGACGCGGGTAACTGCTTGTAAAAATATTTATTATTTTTTTTAACCTTTTATTTATGGGGTACCTTCATTACTTTTTTTGCTAACCTGTTAAACGGGTAGTATTTAACACTAGCGGCCGCCCGCGACTTCGTCCGCGTGGAAAAGTAACTTTTTACCCCCCTTTTAACCCCGTACTACCCCCTTTTCGCAATAAAAAGTAGCCTATGTCCTTTCTCAGGGTCTCGACCATCTGTATACCAAATTTCATTTAAATCCGTTCAGTAGTTTTGGCGTGAAAGAGTAACAGACAGACAGACAGACAGACAGACAGAGTTACTTTCGCATTTATAATATTAGTATGGATGTAGATTATGAACTCATGTTTTAGACATACTGTTGCAGGATTCCCGCGGCACGCAAGCAGTGGAGGGCTCGCGCATCCGGCACCCGTGGCGCGCCATGCTGACCTCGGGCCCGGTGTGGGCCATCGTCATCGCGCACTTCAGCGAGAACTGGGGCTTCTACACGCTGCTTACATACCTGCCTACTTACCTAATAGGTAAAAAAAAAATTTAATGAATGAATGAATGAATATTTATTTCAGACTAGCGGCCGCCCGCGACTTCGTCCGCGTGGAAAAGTAACTTTTTTACCCCCCTTTTAACCCCCTTTTTGCAATAAAAAGTAGCCTATGTCCTTTCTCAGGG
This sequence comes from Cnaphalocrocis medinalis, assembly GCA_014851415.1. Lineage (NCBI taxonomy): Eukaryota > Metazoa > Arthropoda > Insecta > Lepidoptera > Crambidae > Cnaphalocrocis > Cnaphalocrocis medinalis. Next base: position 3,976,318 of record CM026281.1, read on the forward strand.
TCTAAATCATCTGTATACCAAATTTCATTTAAATCCGTTCAGTAGTTTTGGCGTGAAAGAGTAACAGACAGACAGACAGACAGAGGTTACTTTCGCATTTATAATATTAGTATGGATTAAAGCATCCATATACGTAGAGAATAAATAAAATAAAATAAAATTAACAATACAAAATCACACACACACACACACACATAATTATTGTTGACACAATCTAGTTACAATCCCCAACCACATTCCTTCATAGGAAATTGTAGTGAGGATTGGACCGGACGTGCATACACCTCCAGTGTGCGATGATCGGGCTGTCCAGTCTCCCATAAAAACCCCCGACACACATTTTCTGACGGCGGCCATTTTGGATTTGAAATTTTTCACATTAAATATATTTAGCTACTCAAGCCCTTTTATATGGCCCTTTTACATTCCCACATTGTGGGACTTGTGTTAAAACATACAAACCATATCTTTGGCGTGTGAAAATTCCGTTAGATGGCGTACCTGGAGACTGAGGTCACAAAATAATTACACACCGGAGGTAGACTCAGCCAGATTTTGAATTTAGAAGAGTTCGTTGACATATGCTAGGGTTGTTGCCCGGCATGAGTACATAAGCGCGCGGCCTCTACCACAGACCTCGCCATTTCGACAATCTTATGTCATAGGCTAGGATCGAAAAGGCGTATTTCCCCGTTAATGCGCATGCGTGAGTACATGACACGTTTTTAGCTCTTAGTGGGCAGCCTACTTTCTGTGTGTAATTATTTTGTGCTGAGGTCCAACTACACGGTGATTACTTATTTTTGAGGTGAGATCACAGAATACTTAATAGTACAAGGTACAGAAGACCCACTTCTAAAAACCGTTTATGGAAATAAAGACTCAGACTACTATAATATAACGTTGAAATTCCGACCGACCAGCGTTCAATACCTACAAATATTTATACCTAGAAGTGCGTTCTCTTTCTATCGCGTAACTCGTACCTTTTCTGACAATATCAGGGTTGTCTTCTTTAAGAAAATAATATAGTCTTAATATTAATAAATGCGTTGCTTCGTTGAGTGTTGGTAAAATCAGCCCAGATACCTAGATTGTGTTGTAGTAGGTATACCTGGCTATAACTTGTACTAATGTACTAGCGGCCGCCCGCGACTTCGTCCGCGTGGAAAAGTAACTTTTTACCCCCCTTTTAACCCCTTACAACCCCCTTAATATTATTATGTTGATACAACTTAAACAAATTATTTCGACCAAATTTGGTACCATAAAAACGGTCATTGTGACTAAACCTTAAAAGATAGACATATGCCGTCGCGGACTTTTTTTTAGATCATGTATAGAGGAATAATTCTTTCATACATATTTTTTGTGTATCTTGAACCGTTTTCGCAGCGCACGCAAAGAAAGCCTTCAAAAATGAATAATTTTCCCCGTTTTTTACACATTTACCGCTCTGTCTTTGCTCCTATTGGTCATAGCGTAATGTTATTTAGCCTATAGCCTTCCTCGATAAATGGACTATCCAACAAAAAAAGAATTATTCAAATCGCACCAGTAGTTTCGGAGATTAGCGCGTTCAAACAAACAAACAAACAAACAATCTCTTCAGCTTTATTATATTAGTATAGATTTTGTGTTGAGAGACTCGTATTATTATTATGTATTTTTAGGTAAAATGCAGGTGATAAGATATACCTACCTACCACAAAATAAAACGAAACAGATCTAAATTCAGTTAAATATTGTAATACTAATATTGTATACCAACCAGCTATTGCCCACCTATGATGTTTTATTTCGTTAATATTAATTTTGGTAGGTAACTCAACTAGTTCTATCCGACTAAAATATTAATTTGTTTACATTATTAGCATATAAAAAACAGATCTTCGTCCTTTGGGAGCTTAAAAAAAGTTAAATTTGGATAGCAAACCGTGTTATTACAGACAAACACTGCACAATATTACTTTGCCTTTTTTTATTATTAATTATAAAGAGCGGTCGTATCGGTACGTCGGTAAGCCACAAACAAAAGACGCGCGCGCGTCGTCGCTCGCTCGTGAAGCCCTACTGATTGTCACCTCCGGAGGTGACGCCGCATGTACTTGTAAATTCGTAGGTACACGCGGAGTGGGACAGGCCTGGTGAGATGTCAAAATGTCACTAAACGACCAATGACGTTGAAGTTGGCCCTCGGTCTACACGTACGCCATCCAACGGATTTTTCGCTCGCGGTAGCCCCCATTCATTATGCTGTTTGATTATTTTTGGGCTAGAAAAATAATATAATATAATAATAATAATATACCTATATATAATAATAAATTTACTAAACCTTGTTAGTTCGCTGCATTATTCCTCTACCCAAAGGTTGTCTGGAAGAGATCGCTATTAGCGATAAGGCCGCCGATATTGTATTTGTAAATTACTATTAGCATTAAGTTCTGTAATGTGTTGTGCAATAAAGAGTATCTATCTATCTATAATAATAAATATTTTGAGAGAATCTAGTTTCACTAACAATAATATATAATATTTCACTACATCACATACATTGGTCTGACTCTGAGATAGGTAGCTCAAGCACCTGTGTTACAGATATCAGAACCAACACTGGAATCACAAATATATACGTATAATACTTTTCTTTGTAAATACATACTTATAATACATAGAAACTTAAAAAAAGTAAAGTATCAGCCTATATACTGTCCCACTGCAGGGCAAAGGTCTCCATCATAGAAATGAAGTCATCGCTACTATGATGGGATTAGGCTTAATTACCACGCTTGCCTAATGCGGATTGGTGATCACAAACCCGAGCTATGTTCGAAAAATTCGAAACATACTTTTTGCTCGACCCGGGAATCGAACCCGGGACCCCGAGATCACGGCCTGGTACTTACTTAAACCACTAGACCACTCTAGTGCACTAGACTAGTCTAGTGGTTTAAGAAACTTAAACATACTTATAAATTGTGAACAAAAATGCCCTCTATTTTCAGACGCGTACGGGTTCCAGATCGAGCAGACGGGGTTCCTGGCGGCGGTGCCGTACCTGGCGATGGCGCTGGTGCTGCAGGCGGCCGGCCACCTCGCCGACTGGCTGCTGCGGAGGCGGATACTCTCAAGGACTAATATAAGGAAACTGTTCAACTGTGGCGCTTTTGTGTCGCAGGTAGGTTTTACCTTCTTTACCTTTCTTTATAAAGATAAATAACGGACTTAAAAAAACATCGAAGGGTTCAGGTTTTTTTTTATGTGATGGATAGCAGACGAGCAGGCGGATCACCTGATGGTAAGCAATTGCCACCGCTCATGGACACTTGCAACACCAGTGGAGTTACAAATGCGCTGCCTACCTTTTATCCCCTTCCCCTCCGGGTGGGCCTCCGGTGCCCTCACTAACTCACCGAAACACAGCACAGGGGCTGCTTCACGCCGGTTTTCTGTGAGGCAGTGGTATCACTCCGGTCGAGCCGGCCCATTCGTGCCGAAGCGTGGCTCTCCCACAGTTAACAGATGGGACTCGAACCCACAACCTTCCACAGTCCGGGTGGCTGTACTACCGAATATACTAACCGAACCCCTTACTAAGCCGACTTTATTGACACACTAGCTTTTGCCCGCAGTTTCGCTCGCGCCCCCCACTTCCCTAAAATGGGCGGAGGTTAGAAAGGGGCAAAAAGGAGCCTATGTTACTCTCCATTCCTTCAACTATCTCAACTTAAAAAATCAAGTCAATTCGTCGCTCTGTTTTGCCGTGAAAGAAAGAGCAACATACAGACAGACACACTTTCCCATTATAATATTATTAGTATTGACACATTTTAATCTATACTAACTATACTAATCTATAATAATAGCTGAAGAGTTTGTTTGTTTGTTTGTTTGAACGCGCTAATCTCCGAAACTACTGGTGCGATTTGAATAATTCTTTTTTTGTTGGATAGTCCATTTATCGAGGAAGGCTATAGGCTATCAACATAATAATATTAAGGGGGTTGTAAGGGGTTAAAAGGGGGGTAAAAAGTTACTTTTCCACGCGGACGAAGTCGCGGGCGGCCGCTAGTATAATATAAGTAACATATTATTATGTTACTACAGTAGAATCCGGTTAATTTGACTCCGTTTTTATTGACCAACCGCTTAATATGACGTAATAACAAGGTGAGAATGGTTCACATAGAATACTCTTTATTGCACAGTCCTTTATAATGACTCAATTATAGTGACATTTCACTTAAATGGCCATTGTCCATTTTCTTCTAAATGCTTTGTATGAGGACCGCTTAGTGTGACGTATTTATCATTTCCCATTGATGTCATTATAAACGGATTCCACTGTATATTCAAATATTTGAGAAAATACTTGGTCTCATTTTTATTTTTTTTATTCTAGAGGCGGCAAACGAGCAAGCGGGTCACCTGCTGGTAAGTAATCACCGCTGCCCATGAACATCTGCGAGATCAGAGAGGTCGCTGATGCATTGCCGGCCTTTTAAGAAGGAGTGCGCTCGTTTCTTGAAGGTCCCTAAGTCATAGCCGTCAGGAAATACTGCCGCAGCTAAACTATTCCACAAGACTGAGGTTCGCGGGAGAAAATTCCTCTAAAAACCAACATCTCATGTTTTGTTATTGTCAATTTCAGACAGTATTCACGATAGCAGCGGCGTACTCGACGTCCGCGACCATGTGTATAGTCTACCTCACCATCGCTGTGGGCTTGGGCGGGTTCGCCTGGTCGGGATTCAGGTATGTATGATGGTTCATCCATTATTCACCTGGTAGCTTAAGATCATCTCAATTGTAGTTGTAGAAATATTGTTGAAAGAATTACTAAACTTGATTCTCATTGAAACCACTTAAGATATCATTATTTATACTCAAAACTGGAATTCAAGACCAAAAAATCTACGACAATATGTCACTGTGAAATCTGTTAAAGTCACTTATGTAATTTTCAAGTAACGTTTTTAGGTTTCGCCAACCTTTTTGGCATTACATATTTTTCTTATTATGCAGACTAAACAACTCAAGTTTTCATACATTATTAAAATGTTGTAGGTAGATGCCAAATGTTATTAACACCTGAAGTGTTACAAGCGCAATACCAATCTTTGAAAACTAAAATTACGGATGGTTAAGTTTTTATAAAAGCGTCTTGTATTTACGTGAAAAAAATTAATAAAATTATTGATTTAAATTATAGAATCAAAATTACCAATAAATAAATTACATCAGCGAGTGTTTTTAGAAAAAAGGGTATACTATGGTACGGTCATTTTATTGCAGTAGCAACATTGTAGTACATTTTTTGGTCTTGAAATCCAGTTTTGGGTATAGAAAATACATTTTTATGGCTAAGCCCAAAACGCCCCATACAATGGCAACTTGCGTCCCACGGCATTATGTGTAATTCTATTAAAATTTGTTTCCGAACTTTATTAAATTTCGTTTGCCCTGCAGTGGGACAGTTATAGGCCTATATCTGTACCTTTATTATTCATTTATTTAAACGAGTCACATATAAAATATATGAAGTATTCTTAAGATAAGACAGTGTAACATAAACCAGCGTTGATTTTACTGTACACTGATATTCGTCGTCACAAATAACAATGTAGGTATTATATAAATAGGTAGTGTAGCGCGCCATCATTCAGAATTAACTCCCCGCACCTACCGCCGAGGGCGCGAGCGTCGATTACCCGCTCGGTTTCGCGAGTAAGCCGCAGCGACGCGAGTGCCACTCCGCCATCGCAGAGTCGCAAGGAACGGCGTCGATATTTTGTTTGTAAACATTTCGTGTTATTGTCGGGTCATAATTTGTTGAAATAGTGCAAGTAAATGATATCCGTCTGTTAAAAGTGTCTCACTGTTTTTCACCACCACCAACCCGGTAGGTTTGCGTGCCGTCCAAACGCGCAAACTGACAGTAGGTAGGTATAGGCAGGTAGGTAGGTTGTAAGTATTTTAATATGTTCTTGAACGTAGTCAAACATGCTCTTGGTTGTAATTTCCAGCGTGAACCACCTCGACATCGCGCCGCCGCACGCGAGCGTGCTGATGGGCATCTCCAACACCATCGCCACGCTGCCCGGCATCGTCAGCCCGCCGCTCGCCGGCTCCATCGTCACCAACAAGGTATAGATCTATCTATATCTATACTATATCTAGAATTGGCGAAAGTGGCAATGGGCAGGTCACATTGCAAGGAGAACAGACGGCCGTTGGGATGGAAAGGTCCTTGAGTGGAGATCGCAGCCGTGGCAGGCGTCCCACCAGGCCTATGTCCAGCAGTGGACGTCTATTGGCTGAAATGATGATATCTTCTATACTATTTATAAAAAGATAAAATCCATAGACATCGACAAACCTTATATACAAACCGAAAAGGCGAAAGACTAGCCCGTTGCAATCCACACCCAGCGCCATCTATTGGTAGGCAGAGGAACTACTGTCCCGAAACGAAGTGAGGCCGGGCCACTAGTAGATAGATGAATAGATACACTTTAATGCACAAAATTCACAACTTAAAAAGTTAACATTACGGTATTTCTACTAAGGACCTTCGTAGAAATGCTCATTACAGAAATTTTATGTACCTTACCTTAAATTTACTTACCATCAGGTGATCCGTCTGTTCGTCTGCCACTAACTATTTCGAGGAATAAGATAAGATTAAGACATGACACCGCACTTGTGATGCCTCAATGTGTTGCAGATGTCTAATGAATGTTGTATCTGACGAATTCATTAAAACTTAAACTGGATAAAGAATATTTCTGTTTGTATTCCAGACTGCAGAGCAATGGCGCATCGTGTTCATGATATCCAGCGCCATCTACCTCGTGGGCGCGGTACTATACGGCGTGCTTTGCTCCGGCGAGAAGCAGCGCTGGGTGGTGGAGGCGAGCTCGGACGCCAGCTTCGACACAGATGGCGCCTCCGTCACCACCGCCGGCTACGACAACAAGGCGCTCGACCATAGCGAGATGTGAGGATCTTACCATACGCGTACTACAATAGGCCTGTTTCCAATTTTTTTTCTGATTAGTAATCAAAGAAGCTCTCCAAAGTAGAAACATCGGCAAAAGATTACTCTGTTAGCATGAATATTCTCCGAGATATCACCATTCAAAGATCACATAAAATAAACCTTGTCAAAACGCTCCATACAACGGCCCTGCCACGCTGTGACGTCACAGCGTGCTAGTTTGTGTTCATCACGGGAGACCTTTGTTCGATAGCATAATGCGTTTATGAAAATGGTTTCAAAAGAAAAAATTGCATGAATTATCTAATTGTATATAATTATTTAGTAAATGTAATACTTTTAAAATCAAGTTACGTATCAAATTTAGATCTAACTTTAATTGACTGATGACAAAAAATATCAAACTAAATTCTTGTATACATATAGTTTTTTTTTACCGTTATTTCTCCAATGACATGTGTCACAGCGCGCGTAAACATGACACGGCGACGGACCAATACCAGCACAGGAAGAAGACGCGCCGTGCGTGGAGTATCCCGATTGGTCAATAGCATTTCCCGCGCTACTTAAATTCGTCTTTTGCGCAGGTACATCGGTGAGCCTTATCAATTGTGTACTACTGTAGCAAGGGGTTAGTTTCGAAAGTCTTTGTGTGATTGTTGGCACACGAGCAGATGGATCATCTGATGATAAGACGAAGCGAAGCGAAGCGGCGCCCATAGACACCTGCGACATAGAGTCAATAGTGCGCTGCCAACTTCTCTCATTAGGCCCCATTAGGCTTTTTGAAGTGGCTACAGTCGATCAGCCTTTTCCTGAAACTCCGCTGTTCAAAAGAGGGTTATCCCATTTTTTCTCAAATTTCTAACAAATCACACAATCTACGTAACAGGTCGTTATCGCTGCCCTTACAGTAATCTTCTAGTATAGTGAGGCACTACAAGTGTAAGAACTAGACACTACTATAAAGGCCTCAAATTCAAATGTTAAGAGCTCCACATGCTTTGATATAAAAGATCAAATTAATAAACCAATTAATAGAAAGGACATCTGTTTTCATACCATAGAGCAGTGTTATTTGACTGAAATTAAAAGTATTGTCTAATTATGACAACCCATTATACGAATAAAATAATGAATATAAATTCTTTAGATTATGTTGACATGACACACTTTGTGGTAGCATTCATTTATTTAAATTTGACCTCAAGGCCTAACACAATTTTTTAAGAAAGCGTAACACATCGTAAATATTTTGTATGAAAAATTGAAGAGATCCCTCTATCGTGCGTACGGATAACTAAATTTGATAGCACAAACGTCAGAAAGGATAGTATCATACTGGGAGAACCTGTCTATAGATTGAACAACTTACGTATCCAATACATTTTTGTAAGAAAGTGATACGAATGATACGATAGGATACGATACGTCAAAAAAAAGGTACAGTGGCCAGCACATCAAGTTACTACAATCTGTCAAATTTCCTCAGTAGATATTGAACCAAACACGTTTGACATAAAAGTGAGGTTCGATTGAAGAAATTTGACAGATTGTAGTAACTTGATGTGCTGGCCACCGTACTTCGTGTTGAGAACTAGCGTATTCGTAAATGGGCATAATACGGTAAAGTGGCGAACTCTTTAAAATGTTTGTGTTAGCCCCTCAGGACAATTTATGTACTATGTTTATTTCGTCATAATTTACTTATTAAAGCTTGACTATTGATATGACAAAGAATATGTAAAGCCAATCAATAGTACTGTTCAAAAGAGCTTATATTTTTCGCGTTTCATTTTGCGACAAATTAGAATAGTTATTTTAGTTTAATTTGAATCTCCGCCCAACTATATTTTCTTGTAACTGTTTTGAAGTATAAAATAGTATCATTCTTTTTTGTATTAAATAGCATTATGTATGTCTACTATTTAGATGAGTATTTACTACTATTTATCTGTGATCTTCCATATATGTAAACATTCTTTAGATATGAAATACCTCGCATATAGGTCCATTATGTGATATTTTTGTTATTTTAAAATGGCGTATTAAAAGAATAGTGGCGCCATCATTTCAGTTAGGATATATTTTTATCCACATACTGTGACACTTAAAAGGCTGAACATAGGGTACGATTCATTTTTACGGTCGATCTGATACGATATCGTAAACGATTGATGGTATCGTAAATGACAACCATACACGAAACAAATGGTCCATAAAGAGGTGTACCAATTCATCATTCCGTTACGATATTTTATTTATTTATTTAAAACTTCATACAATAGGGGAAGCTAATGCCAAGAGGCATTCTCTACCAGTCAACCTTTGGGTCAAGTAGAAGGCCAAATTCGTGATTCGAATGGAGGATATTCATGATTGCATGGATTTCTATTGTGTGAAGTGACTGATCGTAAAAGATGATTCGTGTCGTATGTTTAGTTATGTGTATTGATTGACCACCTTCATACTCAATGGGCTATCGCTTGAGAAAATCCGCTAGATGGCGCAATGTGAGACTGAGGTCCAACTTCAACATAATTAGTTGTTAAATGTCATTTTGACATCTCACATCAAAACTAACTAACCACCCGTGTAAATAAATCTAGATTTTTCACGTACAACAACCACCACAGCAACTTCAGGCAGGCCAAATCTTGGACCATGGTCAAAGCATACCCCATATAGATACGACCATACCATAGAGATACGAAATTATTATAAAATTTAAATTATATTTTTTTAGTTGTGATAATTAAATGTTTGGAAATATAAACTTTAAAAATAATATTATATAATTTGGCTTAATAGATCTGATTAAAAGGTTTTAACCTAGCTTTTATTGAAAGATTGTACAAGTATTAGTAGTAGACAATTTGTATCTATACGCTAAAACTGTTAAGATGTATGTATATGAAGGTATAAAATTGTTAAAAATATTATATTCTACTGTTTGTAAGTACTGCGTAGTTGTAAGTTTTAATCTCTTCTCAAGACGTATTGGATATGAAAAAGATGTGAAAGTAATGTGAAGTAATTATTTTGTACATGTGATTTTGTAATTGTAATCATATTAAAATATTGAGCTTATATTTGTGATTTTTATTGCTTACCCTAGAACTTAAATAATAAACTAATTGGGTCTTAAAAATATCAAACAAAGTTATGTGGCATCTGATGATCTGATGATCAGAATCAATGCAGGCACAAATGCATCGGTACTGAGACCTAGACAGATATACATATTTATTCATAATACGAATGTTTGTCTAAGTTGGAATGTAACCCACGACCATTGGAGACTGCGGCAGACTTATTGGGCCAGTAATAGCGGTGCCATGAGTTGACATCTAAAACTGACATAACGTAAACTATTTTGCTCTGTCTTTTTACAAATCCATCACAATGAAAGAGACAAAGCGATAGTTTTCGATAGCGAGGATATTAATTTAAACTCATGGTAAGGCTACAGTTGTACGAGACAGGGCTGCGTCAGCCAGATCTAGTCAATTTATCTTCAAAATGTCACTTTTGTCTTTAGGATATAAGTAGAAACAATTTTAAGTCCAAAAGGGGCAACTCAACGTAACCTTATGCACCAGCATGGTACATGATTGTTTAAGTCATTAGAATATTATCTGATACCTTATGATAGGGACTTTTTAATGTGATAAGTGGCAGACGAGCAGACTCATCGCCTGATACCAGTACAGTAGTGTCTATGAACCGGCGGCAATCCTCTTACCATCAGGTGATATGTCTGCTCGGCTGCCACCTATCGCAAATAAAATCCTGTTATTGAAAAACTCTGGTTTCGATCAGCGCCAACGCCATCTATTACGTATAATATGTACATTGTGAAAAGTACACGTATTTAACTCTTTTAAATTATTCAAACGACTTCATCACGATAACTTCATTAAACAAGAGTTTGAATAAAATTGCCTATCGATTTAAAATAGCCGCGGAAAATGGACATGACATGGCCGAAATTACGAATTCGAATAATAAAAAATAATGTAAAATTACGTATTACGAATTATTACAGATTTTAATGACCAATGATGAATAAAAATAAATCCATTTCCATAATATTTAATTGCTTTACTTTCCCAACGACATTTTACCATCCGACGCTCCGTTTTTCATAAACTATAAATTTAATAATAATGGCGTGCACCTACCAATAAAATATGTTTGTGCTACATACATAATTTATTATTATTTTTAAAACATAAATAACTGACGAATTATTGACGAGAACCAAATAAAAAGTAACGTAATTAAAAAGTGATTAAACGATTTTTTTGTATTAAGTGAAGCTTTCACCGGAACCATCTCCTAACCTGTTACCGGAAACTATTAGCTCACGTACTAGAAAATTAATATAAATTATAATAAAAATGCAATCAAACATTTTAAATGTGTTAAAATATTATTATCAACACACTCATTTTATTTCGTTACGTTTTATTTAAAAAATAATTTATTTTTAATAAAAGTACGAAAACTTTACAAACTATCGCAAACTTTTCGCCCCGTTTCGTGACGTCACGTCCGCCGCTGGCGCCTATTTGTCGGCAAAGTATAAAGAGCGCAGCCACTTTGAAACCGCCGCTTTTCGCCCAATCTTTCGGACTGTGCGCGTGCGGCTCAAGCTGATTATAGTGATCAAATCTAAGATGGAAAAGAACGACATGACGTACAAATTGCTGGACCTGATGCAGTCGACGGGGTACTCCATCGTGCAGCACAATGGGCAAAGGAAATTCGGGCCGCCGCCGGACTGGGTCGGGCCTCCGCCCCAGAAGGGCTGCGAAGTGTTCGTCGGCAAGCTTCCCCGGGAAATCTTCGAAGATGAGCTGGTGCCCATCTTCTCTAAAGCGGGAAAATATACGAGATGCGCCTAATGATGGACTTCTCCGGGTCGAACAGAGGATACGCTTTCGTCACTTACACGAATCGCTCGGAGGCTTTTAGAGCTGTGAAAGAACTGAACGGGTACGAGATCCGAGCTGGCAGACATATTGGCGTGGTGAAAGTCGGTAGGACAACTGTCGCTTGTTCGTGGGGTGCATTCCTAAAAATAAGACCAAGGAGGAGATTCTTGAAGAATTGTCGAAGCGCGTGTCTGGTATCGTCGATGTGATCCTCTACAAGAACTGCTTCGACAGGAGGCTGAATCGAGGTTTTGCCTTCGTGGAGTTTCACTTCGCATCCGCGCCGCAGCCATGGCCAGGCGAGCCCTCGTGCCCGGCTGCGTCAAGATATGGGACCAGGAGCTCATGGTGGACTGGGCTGAACCGGAGCCTGATATTGACGACGAGCAAATGCAAAGGGTATGTGAGGTACATTTTCCTTTTTCCATATTTTTAGCTGTTGCGAATTTTTAACTATTTAAACTTTATTATATTTGTAAAATGTGTAAGAGTACGTTTTTCTGCAAGTTCAGCCTTTGATAATTATCTACCTTCAGTCCTAATACTTTATAGCCCAGCTGGCGAGAATGTTTATACAAGATCTTTTTACTGTTTATGTTAGTGTTATCCTTTCATAAAGCATGCTCACCTGCTTAGTTATTATGATATTTGATGATGGATGATCTCTATTACAGGTAAAAGTGCTCTATGTAAGGAATTTCTTAATAAGAACCACACCAGAAACAATTCAATCTGTATTTGAAACAGCGATACAATCTAAAATTGAGCGGGTTAAAAAGATCTATGACTATGCATTCATTCATTTTTATCAGCGAGAGCATGCTGAGCTAGCATTGTCGCGATTGCAAAATGCCGAAATCGATGGCAGTATTATTGAAATAAGATGGGCTAAGCCAGTGGACCGCGAATTGTACCGTATACAGAAGTTGAACCGTGGCAATGCTAAATTCAACAATAGTCTTGACTTTACACAGACGCTTTTGCTGTACAAGCAACATTTGGAAAAGAAGGAATATGCAAACTCTCCGAAAGATGATGAGGGCATCGGGTCTGTGTGTGCGGGGGAGTCTTCGTCTGAATCTCCAACTGACATGAAGCCGTATACTTTCACATACAACACCACCCCCACACCTAAAGAGAACTTCCCTATGGCTCCAGTGAAGCTAGGACTCTATGTGCAAAAGGTGAGAAAATAATTAAATCCATTATTTAATCTACCTGCCTACATTTTGTTCCTTTTTCCTGTTTTTTTGTGACCACTTGATAAGCAATATCACTGCATATGCCAACCTTTACACCCTCATTTGGGCCTCTAGTGCCCTCACTCTGTGGGCAGGCATTATTTCGACGCCAGTGTTTATGTGAGACCCTCAGGTCTCAAACTAAGTTCAAAGTTATTTAAATATTTTTTTTTTTTACTAAATAACTAACTTTCTTTTCACAGGTACTCCTGGGCACCACCAGTATATGAATACCAGAAGTATGTGGACCCTACCGGAGCAGAAGTGTGGGTGGGCAGAGTAGAACTTCCCCATGTTGGGATGCCGCTGCTGTCTTCACCTCGACGTATTGGACCACTGTCTACACGATCCTGCTTCTCCGTGCAACAGGCACATGTGGAAGCCGCAGAGAATGCATTGCATCACATTAAGGTATGGTTATTAATTTGTTGGTTTCTAATTTCCATTCTGATCCCACAAAACTAGTTATCACTGGTAAGAGTAGTTGTCTTCTCTTAGTAAAATAGCAGGCAATCGTCTGATAAACGTCAACAGTGGGAGAGCCACGCTTCGGCATGAATGGGCCGGCTCGACCGGAGTATAGGAAGGGGGGGTTAAAAGGTAAGCAAGTGCGCACTTGTGACATCACTGGTGTTGCAGGTGTCCATGGGCGGCGGTAATCGCTTACCATCCGGTGTTTCGTCGGCTCTTATATCCTTAAATATTTGAAAAATTTTGATGGTAATTTCTAAATCATTGAATTTTGGGACACTGGTTTTTTACTGATAAGAATATGTAGTAAGGTAAGCAGTACAAGTACCTAGGTGTTTGTAGAGGGATCACCTGATGGTTTGCCACCGCCGATAGACACCCCTAACTCCAGTGGAGTCACAAGTGCGCTGCCAACCTTTAAGGCGCAGGACAAATATGTACAAGAGGCGTAGATGCGCGGGCGAGGAGCGGGTGCGTCCGGTACTGTTAAAACGGGCATCCCGCTTCCTCAGTTTGTCTTGCGCCTCACCACTTCGATTTTTTTTTTTATGTGATGGGTAGCAGACGAGCAGGCGGATCACCTGATAGTAAGCAATGCCGCCGCTCATGGACACCTGCAACACCAGTAGAGTTACAAGTGAGCGGCCAACCTTTTATCCCTTTCCCCCCCCCCCGGGTGGGCCTCCGGTACCCTCACTCACTCGGCGAAACACAGCTCAGGGGCTGCTTCACGCCGGTTTTCTGTGAGGCAGTGGTATCACTCCGGTCGAGCCGGCCCATTCATGCTGAAGCGTGGCTCTCCCACAGTTATGTATGAGATATCATTGAAACGGGCCTCGCCCGCGCTTCTACGCCTCTTGTATTTGTCCTGCGCCTATGCTGCCCAAATCGAAGCTTTTAAGGAACATTTCAGTAATTAAATTTATGTTCATTTTATTTTCTTCAGATGCTGCGCACAGACCTGATCCAGCGCTCGACGCCTGCTCCGGTTCAACCCGCGTACCCATGCAGCCCTTCGGTGATCCCATCCATCCCCAACATGGTACCGATGTCCTACGACTACCTCAACCTGTACCGACCGCAGCCCATGCCTGTAACCGTCCCCACCATTTGGAGGACAGTATGAATAGATAAGTTTTTTTCTTTATTATGGTTAGGTTGTTGAAATTGATACATTATTCTTGAAGGAATAGTGTGCAATTTTATTTTGTCTATGTTTAACTTGAAAATGTGAAGTAGAAACATTCGCTTGCAATAATGAATATTGTAACGAGTTTCGGTTTTCAAAGTTATGTACTAAGTTTAGTGGACTAATTTAGTTTTGACCATTTTTTTTCTCATTCACAAAGTTTATTTGATGTTACCTCTTTACTAGATAAATATTTTGACTTTATTTTCTTAGTTTTAAGAATGTTACCTACTGTTGACTCAAATTTTTTGTTCCTCTAGTTTATATGTTGACTGCTATAGTTTAGACGCGCAATTGCAGTGTTTCATTGACATAATCAATACATGGTTATTTACTTTGATTTTGTTCCATTAACCAAATAATTTGGTTTTAAGACAATTTTTTTCAATATATTTACGTTGATTCTCTTATATTTTGAATATTTATTTTTGGTACCTTCTGGCATTATTTACTTCGGTAAAGCCGCCATGCTCAGTACTTCCTTGTGCTTATATTCTGTATATTCAGAGAGAAGTACTGATTAGCTCTGTTACATATTTTGAAAGACTTGTAGAATTAAAACTATTAATAAATAATACTTTCCTCCGTAGATTTTTATTTTATTTGCTTCGGAATTCCTTAGTTAGAAATATTTCTACTTACCTCAAACAAGGATATTACCTACTGCTAATATTGAGTGCTGTAGGCCTACCTACTAATTTGATTTACTTAGATCAACCATGTGGGCATCATTAGGTATAGAAAATTTTCATTAATTACATAGGTGGAGAAAATAAACACTATAAAATAGTAAAACACTTTATTGGTAATAAAACTGCTTTTCTTACTAACATTCGCTCATGTGTATACAAGGTAAACCTAATTCGGGTCTGAGATATCCTGACTCGCAAGCGCACTGGTATTGGCAGACTTCTGTGGCGTTGCAAGCATACCTTGCTCGCATAGAAAAGCATGTTTGTGGAGGACAACTCTTTATGCAGCTGTAGACTTCGTTGGCACCGCAGTTAAGCCCTGTAGGTCCTGCAAGAGTTGACAGAATGTACCTTAGGCTGCCCACCCACGTCAGACTGATACATACAGCCACACATCAAAGTATACAAAACTGTCAATTTCCTCAGTGATATTGAACCAAACACGTTTGAAATAAAAGTGAGGTTCGATTGAAGAAATTTGACAGATTGTAGTAACTTGATGTGCTGGCCACCGTACATACAGCCTACTTAAAAACTTAGTCTTATAAAAATCTGCCACCGTTTGTCTGACGTAGGTGGCAGCTACCTACCTAACTGATATTTAATATAGAGCTTGTCCAGTTGACGCGTTTTACACGCGGATTGAAACAGATACGGAGCACATACAGCCATGAACTTTTAAGTCTCGTGTAAAACGCGTCCTCTGGACATGCTCATAGGGAATATCTTAGTACCATGAAATGAAAAACGCTATTCGAATTAACTATTTAATTTCCGATATGGTTCAACAAGCTATTCACACCCGGAAGCCAGGAGGTGGTAACAAAACTCCTCCAGCCCATTGCACATGGGTGCGGAAGCCATCTGTGGACAGTCGCAGATGCCTACACACGGTGACCCTTCTTCTACCCGGTAGAAGCCAGGCTTGCAAGCGCACTTCGGCACGCATGTCTGCTGCTCGTCACATCGGATTCTGATGACAAGTCTCGAACAAGTCTCTGGAGGGCAGGGCATTTGGCACGTGAAGTGTTCGTTGGGGTCGGTGCAGACTGAATCTGTTAATTTTAAAAATGGGGTCTATACTAACTATGTACTAACTTAAATCGTTGAAAATTTGGTAAATAACAAACAATAGTGGTGCCATTCATTTGCATTCGGACAAGATATAAGAAAACAGTCCGGATAAGTAAAACCTTAAAGATCAGTTTATGCAACTGATGGAAATGGAAATTTTTATTGACATAGGTAGGTATGTAGCGTAGATTGTGCCAGGTGTTAGTGTGAAAAGCAATGCGACCAGTGCATCTCCACTCCAGTTGCAAAGTTGAATATCTACAGTACGATATCATCGAAAGAGTGCCATTCTTACATTCTGAGGCTGCCCGCCTAGGTCCGATAAATAATCAAAAGAAAAATAATAGGAAGAAAATCAACCCTGTAATCAAGCGACAATCTGTGTTACAATAGTGGGCGGGCAGCCGCAACACATTTGCATGCAGGTTGCTGCTGGCGGCGTGGCTCTGGCTGGTGGCAGTCTTAAAATTACGATCAACGAAAAAGTCACTGGAAGACAGGACTTTTGGTGCTCGAAGAAAAAGATTTTTAACAGACTGCCAGTTTAAAGAAAGTTTTTTAAAACGGCCTGCCAGTTCAAAGAAAGTTTTCGAACTTCGACGTATTTTCGCGCGCGTTTTACAGTTTACTTTTATTTAGCGCCATCTAGCGGTGAATAGACACAATACAAACATATTTTATCTTGGAGCCATCTAGCGGTGAACGGGAAGGCCAACTTTTATTGTTAAGCTGCGACTCTTTGAGTATATAGCCACTGGAGATGCCATACCGACCGGGCGTTTCCCCTCCGGCAAAGTACATTGGTCAACTTTCGGAACTGGTCAACTAAGTTATACAAAACTACTTGGATGTCGCTACATCGCCATTTTGCATCGCTCCGTGTCGCGTGACGTTTCTCTTAAAAATGGTGAATTGTGCAGTATTTTCATGTAAAAGGCGATCTGACAGCTAAAATTCGCAACAAGATCGCGTTTCCTATCATAAGTAATGACTTTTATTAATTATTAAATGTGTATTAAACTAGAAAATCTATTTTAATAAAAAACCGTTACGATACGTAAACGACAGAAAAATTTAATAATGATATCGTGGTATCGGTCCTAGTGATGGGACCAATTAAAATCAACTCGACATTTGAATGAATCATTCACTCACTGCAGTTAGTTTCAAAATCCGTTCTTTTCATTATATTTTGAATAAAATAGTATAGACGTATATTATAATATTAAAACATTGTAAAGTGAATTAGAGAAATTACTGTCCTTTCTTCTGGTCATACGATGTTGGAATTTATTCTAAAAATAAAAAGAATTGGTGGCTATAAAATATTTCGAGGTAAAAGGAATAAAATATGTGGTCCGGGAGTATCATGCACGGAGTAGATAGTAAACCATAATTGGAGCTCGCTAATTTTAATATAGAAAAGTATACGAATGTTCGTTTATCCAATATTTCAAAAAAAATTAGACCCCCAGAAATTATTCGACACGTGTACAATAAACTTATTCATTTTGAAAATCAATATAAATGCGTAATAAGGAATTTTTTGTAATATTTCAATAAATCATTCTAATTAAAAATATATTGTTCATTACTCTCCCTTTGTTGTCCAAATGTTTAACCCCAAACTAGCGCACATTTTTAATTTTTTTACGTTTTAGTATGTATTGCACAACTTCACCATTTTTTTAGGGTTCCGTAGTCCTACTCGTAATGTCTGTCCGTCTGTCTGTCTGTCTGTCCTGGCTCGTTCTCCGCCGTTTCTGCACCGATTGCCACTGAAAATTGGTAAAGAAATGTATACTGATAATCCAAAATTGGTTTTTAACATTATTGAAAAATAATTATTTTTCACCCCCCTTTCCATACAGCGAAAAGTTAATTCGAAAAATAAATTCGACTTACCCCATCGTCTGGTCGGTATCGTTAAAAGGTATCTTTTTAAATACAACAAAAATTGCCTTGACATAATGTGGATCAAACCCCCCAGTTTCGAGATATATTAATACAAAGTTAAAATTAGAGCTTCCCTCTCCCCCCCCCCCCAACTTTGAAATACTATTAAAATAATTCTGAAAAAATATGCTCTATACCTCCAAGTAAGTACCTACGTACAGCCACACATCACAGTAAATACTGTCATACACATTAAGTTGAATATCAGTTGAGGAAATTTGACAGATTGTGGTAACCTGATGTGTGGCTGACTGTACTTTTAACGAAAACTTTAGCGGACTCTGTATCATACATAGTATTTTTAATACAATTTGACCAACTTATGACGTGCAGTTGCCCTAACTAAATGGAATGTATGGAAATAACTACCTAACTTAACTATGAAAATAAGGTTTAAGGCCCATCTTTTGGATACGGAACACCTTCATGTGCGTGTCCGACACGCTCTTGGCCGGTTTTATTTTACAAACTGACCTAAATAAATATTTATTTATCTTCAATGTGCAGAATTTTACACTTACAATTTTATATACAAGTTCATTCACCAAACTGATTTGACTCGTCTTTGTGTCCCATCACTGTCTTTTTCGTATGTATGCTGCATAGTTACGTGAAATCTTTATTTGTGAGCGTGGTAGTTTTTGATGTGTTTAATTTTTTCTGTAGTGTGCGTTTATCGTGACAGCAAACATTTGTGACTGTGAGTATTAAAATTTTTGGTTGGTGGTGTGCTGTAGCTGGTTTACCTCGTCCCCCGCAAAAATGGTGAATAAAATTGTTAGAAGCGCGGACGTTAGGGCATCTCCAGTGGCTGTCTACTCTAAGGCTGCGACTACACTGTCACCTCTTCCCAAGTTTGTTTATTTTTAATTTTTGGTTAGGTAAACAGTTTTTCTTTGAAGTCGATTAAGGCCGGGTGCTTTTTTCTACGCACAGTCCTTGTACTATTAAGTATTCTGTGGCACAGTGCAGAACACACATACAAAAAGGTGCGTAACGATAGTCATTCAATTACATTAATTGCGGCTGATGCCATACGGTAATGTTTTTTTCTATTTGTTTTCGATTCTGTTGGAGTCAAGCTTGCAGATTGATTTAGATTTTGAAAGCAAAAAAAAGTGTGCTGGTGCTAAGAAATTTAATTTCTTAATACCTTCGACGGTACCGGAAGAATTTTAGAAACTTGGCCTGTAAGATTTGCGGCAATCAGGAGAATTGGCTATTTCAGGGCATTTACATATTGGGATACAAGGGGATCCGAGTCGAAGCCGTAGGTATCCAGGCTTGCACACGCATTGTGGTGTGCATAACTCTTGGTCGTCGCAATAGAAATATGCCACCAAAGAAAAGCATGTCTCTGGAGGACAAGACTTTCGGCACGTGTAATATTCGTTAGGACCACATTTTTTATCTGTACAAAGGTTAGACCAAATTAAAGCATAATATTATGAATAATGGTAACTTAAGGCGTCAAGAAACTCTAAAAAAACATTTTCTGGAGAACTAACGGAGTTCCAATGTTTTATAACCAATGTGGTTGCTATAAATACCCCAAGACATAATCGCCAGTGGCGCATTAATTTCATGACTTTTTTATAAATGCTGCTGTTCATGTTAACGTGCGTGCGACTACCTATACCTACACGATAAGTTCTATAGTGTCATTAACGCGTAAGACCCAAAACCTGCTTTAAGGCAAAAACATTTTTTATGGTGTTTGTTGTCTGGGCCATACGATAGTCTTTAAAATAAAACCATAAATTTTATATAATTACATAATTATTAACCCAAAACCCCATTGGTTCTTTAACATGGGAACTCTGTTAACTTTTCATACGTTCGTTTGTTTGTACGACCTTCGTGACTTATAAGATTTGTGTAGTATTCTAAAGATAAAATGAATTAATAATTTAGTGGAATAAGTTAGTGGTTCACTTACCTAAGGAGTCTTTATTTATATTATATTTCCCAGGTTCAATTTTTGCTGAAAATTAAAATAAACGAATGAATGACTAATGACTGGCCCGTTGCTGGCGCATTTGATAACCTAGCTTTATTTTTTTTTTCAAATATTTAAGGAGGTTTTAAAAGGATGGTAGGTAAATGGGAGAATTTTACAATTAGGAAATGATTAAAATAAATTTGTTAAAGTAGATATGTAACATAATTTACCAACAAATTGGGTAACTATATATAACAAGAAATAGCGTTTTAATACTTACGACATTCAGAAACGGGTACGCAGTTATCATTCGCGTCTCTCGCGTATCCATCGTCACAGTAACATTGCTTATTGCAATCTATATTCTGAATCGGACAATTTGTTCTATTCTGACTGTTGATTGTTGCGCATTCATTATCGCAAGCGCTGTTGCAAGAGTAAAATTGGTTCGGGGCACTGCATTGGTCTGAAAAAACATAAATAAATAAACGCAAGCCTCACGGGCAGGTGGAACAGTGTTGGTAACAACATTTAAAGGTAGTACGTTCCCAATTAGTACCAATAGATGGCGCTGTGTGTTAAATACATCGCACGAGTGTTTGTTTTTTCTGATTAAGTAGGTACACTACAAGCAATGTGATTGTTTATTATAGTTTTAGCTTAATATATCTATGAACAGGTGTATCTGTGAACATTTACATCCCTTTATCCACGTCTTCTACTTACCACCATTCGGAATATCATTTGTTTTACAACTTTTGAATTATATTATAATTCGTCAAAAATTTTTTTGAGTTTAACGAGTCAGGTGCGAATTTACAAAAGTCAGAACAAATGTTGTTCAGAATGATTAGTACACAAGACGTGGACGTTACAAAGGGATGTAAGTTCTCTTTAATATTTTTTGTAACGCTTGAAAAGAAAGAGTAGGTACCTAAGTAATTTTAGTCAAATGCGAAGTAGGTACCTACCACATTGAGCTTCCGTTATACATTCTCCAATAGAATTTCTGAAATATCCTGTTGCACAAACGCATTTCTTAACGTAGGGGGTCACTGCACATTTGAAAGCTATGTTGCGATTCCTGCATGTTCTCTCGGGTGGGCAACTGCGTACACGACCGGGTACTTCATTAACACCACAGCGCAAGGATTCTGATTCTGAAAATTAAAACAATATTGTTTTAGTAAAAAAAAAACATGTCATATACTTAGTGTTTTCTTTAAAAATAATTGTATACCTAAGAATAATGCTTGATTTGATTTAATTGTTAATAACGTAAACTTACAAAATATGCTTATTAGTAAATAGGTATATCTTCTACTTAACTTAATAGGTAAGTTCCTACTTACCTAGGTAAATAAATCTATTGTTTTTGTCTTTCTTTTCTGTTAATAGGTATTTATTGTTTATTTTACTGAAGTAGTTCTTTCGACCCCTAAAGACCCTATTACAGAAATCTCGCGACCCCTCAGACGATTCAACCGACAGTTTGAGAAACACTGTTGTATGATATAAGTGGCATGTGGCACCATTGTTTATTTTATTAATACACTAACCTATCAGGTAGTACATACCTACTTTGAACTTTTTCTTTTTTTATGTGATAGGTAGCAGACGAGCAGGCTGATCACCTGATGGTAAGCAATGCCGCCGCTCATGAACACCTGCAACACCAGTAGAGTTACAAGTGCGCTGCCAACCTTTTATCCCCTTCCCCCCGGGTGGGCCTCCGGTACCACTCATCACTCGGCGAAACACAGCACAGGGGCTGCTTCACGCCGGTTTTCTGTGAGGCAGTGGTATCACTCCGGTCGAGCCGGCCCATTCATGCCGGAGCATGGCTCTCCCACAGTTATAAACATTTCTTCTTTCTTTCTTTCTTTGCACTAACAAATATCTGCTTGTCTGTACTCAGCCTTATTATCAGTTCCAACGCTCAGAATAATGTCCACAAAACAATAAATATATCTGAGTTCCAATGACATAACATAAAAAAAAACTACTGTCAGGCACATGTCAACAAGTCCAATCAACTGTCTAAATCACCGAAAAAATGTAAACAAGTTTGTGAGTGCATAAAATTAATATAATTGTTGTTGGATTAAAAACGATAAGTGGACTGAAGTAGAAAGTTTTCTAATATAGATTAATACAGTGAGAAAATTTATAACTGAACCCCAGTATTAATAGTGCCGGTTTATTTAGTTATTTCACAATGTGGGGAAGAAGTGCGTTTCACTTGCATAAAACCCATTTGATACCGTATCCGTCGTCAGTATTAAAGTCTACAAAAGGCATAAATATTCTGAAGAAGATTCCAACGGCTTATTATTGTACTTTAAGAAAGTATCGGAACCTAACCTACAATATACCATCTGAATTAACACACAAGAAGTTACATGATAAACTGCGAATCTATGAGTCGGAAGAGGACTCGAGAAAAAATTGTAATACATTTACATTTAGAACACATACTTGTGGTGAATTGCGTCCTTCAAATGTCGGTCAAAAGGTAATTTTATGTGGTTGGGTGCAGTATCATAGATTGTCCAAATTTTTACTTCTACGAGATGCTTACGGCTTGATACAGTGTATTATGAATGAAAATAGTAATTTGCCTGCTCTCCCTCTGGAAACTATAGTTAAAATCGAAGGAACTTTGTTACTTCGGCCTCAAAAGACAATAAACGCTAGCATGCCTACAGGGGAAGTAGAAGTCTTAATCGAAGAATTAAAAGTGTTAAACGAAGTAGAATACCTTCCTTTCAACTTGAGGGACTACCAAAAGCCTAAAGAACAGTTACGGATGCAACATAGGTATGTTGATTTACGTTTCCCTGAAATGCAGAGCAATCTAAGGCTCAGATCACAAATGTTACATAATATGAGAAAATTCCTTGTGGAAAATCATGGTTTTGTTGAAGTGGAGACACCAACTTTGTTCTGTAGGACACCTGGTGGAGCCAGAGAATTTGTTGTACCGACACATTTTTCCGGGTTATTCTATTCTCTCGTGCAAAGCCCTCAGCAGTTTAAACAAATGCTGATGGCTGGAGGTATTGACAGGTATTTTCAAATAGCACGATTGTTACCGAGACGAGACAACAAGACCGGACAGACAACCCGAATTTACACAATTAGATATTGAGCTGTCATTCACAAACATCGAAGGAATTATATCATTGATTGAAGAGTTAATTTATTACAGTTTTCCGAAAATCATTACCACAGCCACCATTTAATAGATTGACTTACAATGAAGCTTTGGAAAAATATGGAACTGATAAGCCAAACATGACATATTATGATCTTGAATTAAAAAATATAAAGCACTTATTTGAAGACAAATATGAAGATCTTAATTTTAAAGCTTATGCCTTACCCTACCCAAGAGAATTAGGAAAACTGACTGCAAGTACTAAAGAAAAAATAAGGACATTAGTTAAGAAGTATCACGCTAAGATTGTTTTAAATGAAAATGTAACAAAAGAGTTTGGATCAGAATTCATTGATAAATTACAGATTGCTAAAGAGAATTCTGTTATCATTTCTTTAGGAGAAGGTGATAATGTTTGTTTATGTTTAGGAGAGATCAGGGAATTGATAGCTTCACTATTGAAGTCCAA
Organism: Cnaphalocrocis medinalis; assembly: GCA_014851415.1. Lineage (NCBI taxonomy): Eukaryota > Metazoa > Arthropoda > Insecta > Lepidoptera > Crambidae > Cnaphalocrocis > Cnaphalocrocis medinalis. The sequence goes on from CM026281.1 coordinate 4,000,455, forward strand.
AGACCTCTTGCGAGTAAATGAAGATGCAAAACCATTATGGGTTGTAGATTTCCCATTGTTTGTTAAAGGGGAAATTGGTCTAGAGACATGTCACCATCCTTTCACTGCTCCACATCCAGATGACATGCATTTGTTAGAGAGTGAACCCCTAAAAGTGAGATCATTAGCTTACGATTTAGTGATGAATGGTAATGAAATTGGTGGTGGCTCTGTTCGTATACATAATGCTGAACTGCAGGAGAAAATATTGAGGATGTTGGACATCAAGCCAGAAACTTTAACCCACTTCCTAAACGCTCTGAAGAGCGGCTGTCCCCCACATGCAGGGTTAGCCATAGGCATTGATCGGTTGGTGTCTATAGCTTGTAACGCTGAGTCAATAAGAGATGTTATAGCATTCCCTAAATCACATGAGGGTAAAGACCCATTATCTGGTGCTCCTAATCAAATATCTGCTGATGATAAAAAATATTACCATATTAACACTGTTGAAGGTGTCTAGTCTTAAGATTTATGTAATATTAAATAATTTATTTTGTTTAAATGATGTACTCTTATTATTTAAATAGTTACCCTTTTGATGACAAAATTATTAACCCATTTCATAAAGGCGTCAAATAATCGCACTGTATTAGTAGAAATGACAGTAAATGTAAATTGTGATTGATATTACATATGGGAGAGAAACATGGCAAGTTCTATAAAAATTGTAAGTTGATAAGTGGTTTTTCACATCTGATATAAAATTGTATGAAGTTACCTAGGTATATTGTTATAATATTGTATGAAAAAACAACTACCATTTTCCTTTTAACCAAAGAGAATATCTTTGAACTAAAACACTGATGCTATAAATATTTACATTTATTTATAAAAATCATAAAAAGTACAGTCAGCAAAAAATAAGGCAAAACGATCCACAATCAAGTGGATTGGCTATAGGTTTGGCACAGGATATTATTTCTAATATTATTCCTCTGTGGTATTGGCGCCAACAGGTTGTGG